>JAREIK010001563.1:9231053-9533553 GCA_029783825.1 Sapria himalayana | reverse complement strand
TTACAACTTTATTACAAATAAGTCTCTATCTATATTATTATAATTCAAAATATGTTTTAGACTAATGAGTTTATTGAGGGGATTGAGGAATTTATTGGTTTTGCTGAAAAACAACCTGAATTTATGGATAAATCAAAAATAAAATACCCATGTAATGCTAGTAAATGTCAAAACTAGAATTTTCATTATGTGGACACAGTGTAATATCAACTTGCAAAAATATAGATTTGTTAGTGACTATTATATTTTGTATAAACACGAGGAATTAGTTGAGCTTCTAATAACTAAGTCTCATGTACATAAAAATGTTGATTCAAATGTTCTAATAGAATTTGTAAATCCGGATGATGCATGTCAAGTAGTTTTGAAAAATATTATTGGTCCTTGATTAAATTCAGATGTCAATGATGATATCCCAATATTATCAACAAAATAATTTTATGAAATGCTAAAAAGACTTCAAAAGAAGAGGTTTGAGAAGGTAATCCATATGTCCACTCAAAGTTATTTGAAGTGGCCAAACTAATGAATTTAAAAGTAAAATATCATCTTTTAAAAATATATTATGATGAAATATGCTAGTTATTATCTAAATTATTACTAAATAATAACATCATAATAGATAAGTTTTACCGCATAAAGAAGTTAATGTGAGGTATTAGTTTGTCGATGAAAAAAATACATTTTTTGTATTAATAGCTACTTGATATATTTGGTCATAGATAATGAAGCAATTGCATATAATTTTTATAATTATCTTTGCTACAAAAGAAATAGAGCATATAAAAGGTAAAAAACAAATATTCTTTACAACATGTATTATTTTCCATTGACTCTTCGTTTATAAAGATTATTTCATCATTTTTTAAGTAATAAAAAGCATTATTAAAATCTGTACATAGCTAATCTAGGATTATATTACTAAAAATTTTTCCAAATACAACATAAATTTCGATCTTGATTTTCTGTAAAATGGTGAAGATGCTTTAGCTCTTCCCTCGTTCCATCTTGAGTTTCTTTCTCTTTATATGTGATAAATCATGGAAGCAAAGACAGTTTTTTTTATATTGTTGGAAGGAATATCTAATATGAATTTTTCTTCAATCAGTTGGAACATTATGGGTATTGAGAGCTTGTCATTTGGAATCTTCACCCATCTTTTTATGTCCTTCCAAATATCCTTACAAAATAAATAGTTAATAAAATATGATTAGCATTCTTTAAATCTACACAGATTTCATATCCATCATTCTAAGGAGTGGTTAAAAAAAATCTTTAGTTCTCAGTTTACCCATTTTGCAATCTAAAGGAAGACAATATATTTGGGAATGTAATTCGATACCAAATTACTTTAGTCCTGCTCCACTTCTTATTAGGATATTATTCTGTGAAAAATGTATATGCTTCAGCTACTATTTTTCCATTTCTCCCCATTTCATTAACATGTGTTTAGCTTGTGTTCTACCTCCCACTTTATCCATCAGATTGTCTCTAACTAGGATACAAGACTTTCCAAAAAGGAGAGTTCTCCTTGGAAGCTTTAATGGACCACACATTTTGTGACATTAAGTATGAATGATGGATCCATTTTAGCCATAGAGAATCTTCTTTCTTCAAAATGCACCATAGAGTTTTCATAAAAAAAAACTTTATTCTAATTTCCCAAATTAAGTAGTCCCAACTCGCCTTGTGACAATGGGGTACAAACTTTGCTCCATGCTACCTTGGGATGGAATCTACTCGTTTGGCGTGCATTCCATAAAAATCTTCTACATGTACTCTCTATTGAGTTTATTACGGCTAATGGGAGAAGGAATACATAAAACCAATAGCCTTCTATCCCTTGCACAACTGTCCTAAGCATATGTAGTCTACCCCTAATTGATAATAGTCTTACTGACCAAAAGTATATAGATGAAGTAATCTTTAGCAGTAGATGAGAGAACTGAAAGGTCATTAATCTACCAGATGAAAGAGGAACACCTAAAAAGGTAAATGGAAGAGTTCACATGCTAAAACCAGAGGTTAGAATAATGCATTTTCTTTCCTCCTCCTTCACACCTCCAAAAAATATGCTTTTTTGGAAGCATTTAATAAGGCTCGATGTTTTTGAAAATTCATCAAGCAATTCAAGATGGAATTATATGACCCTAAGTCCCCACAGGAAAAGATGATTAAATCATCATCATATATGAGATGGGTTATCTTAAGTAAAGAGCACCTAGGATGGAAGGAGAACTTGTCTACTCAAGATGCTTTCTACATGAGTCTAGAGATGTACTCCATGCAGATTATAAACAAGTATGGAGATAATGGGTCTCATTGTCGTAGGCCTCTTTTCCATTGAAAAACTCATGAAACTATCCATTTATTGAAATAAAGAATGATTTCATAGAGATACATTCATATAGGATATCCACAAAGCGTGAGAAAAAGTTTAAGGCTTTAAGAATGTCTACCATGAAATTCCAATCAACAATATCGAATGCTTTTTGTATATCTATCTTAAAAAACATCTAGGCGAGATTCATTTCTACAATTATCTTCTAATGAGACGTTAGGAAAAAAAAAATTTTCCGATATCAATTTATCCATTACATTGGCTACTTGGGCCAAATTAATTATGTCATTTAATACTATTGTATGCAATAAGCTAACAATTTAGATATTAACTTATAACTGACATTACAACAAGATATGGGTCTAAAATCTCTTACTGTTAATGAGTTTGAAGATTTTGGAATTAGTACAATATATGCATGGTTCAGTTGCCTAAGTATTTTCTCGCTATTAAAAAACCATTTGATTGTGTTAATCACATCTTGGCCAATGATTTCCCATGCAACATTAAAGAATTCGGATGAAAACCCATAAAAGCTTGGAGACTTATTATTACTCATGGTGAAGAGAGCACTCTTAATCTCAATCATCATTAAAGATTAGATAAAGTTTACCTTTATCAGTATCTTGAGGTACATTCCCCTCTCTAACTATATCAATATCAATATTAGATGTACATTTCTTTATGCCCAGAAGTGTAAAAAAACATCAGAAATTCCTTATTTACTTCAGATTGGGAAGTAGAGATATTTCCATCATCTTTAACAATTGAGATAATCTTATTGTTTTGGGATCTTGCATTCATTAGCGAGTGGAAAATTTGTGCACCTATCACTTCTTTTTATATACCTAATTTTTTCTTTGTCTCAAAAAAAAATAATTCTGCTTCTTCAAGTTTCCTTAGTTTCATTTTTAATGAAATTTCATATCTGTGAAGTGAGGGGGAACCTGAGGATTGAAGTATTTTTTTCTGGAGCAAGTGCAGTTTATTTCTCAACAAAGTGACCCTTACATTAATATGATTAAAGTGTAGCTCATTAAGGTTTTTCAAAGGGGTTTTCAACATCTTAAGCTTATTCACCATGCAATACATTCGAGAACCCTCAGATTAGAGACTCTAGATATCTTTCACTATTGGAAGAAAATTATTATGTGAAGACCGCATGTTACAATCTTAAAAGGGACTCTACGCTCTTTCTTCCCTTCTTCCATAAAGACTAATGCCAAGCAGTGATCTGAGTGAATACTTGAGGAAATGTGCGTGACATTCTAAATTTAGGCTTGATCACTCATGATTTATTAGCACCCTATCCAGTTTGCTAAAAATCTTATTGTTTGTCCACATAAAACATGAGGCAGAAGAGGGGAGGTCTTTGAGGCTCAAGGTGGAACAACATCACATGAAATCATAGCACTCATAATTTTTGACTATCCTACCTCCCTTCTTGTGGTAGAAGAGAATTTAAATTCCCTAGTATGATCCAAGGATCATTGCATGCACCCCCTCTAATAATAAGAATTCCCAAAGGGGTCTTCTAGCCACTATACACTTACAGACTAAAATTATGGATAATACAAAACTAATCTTTCTTTCTTTATATAAGACTCTAAGGTGAATGTGCTGTGAAAAAGCTGATAGCCATTCAATTTTAAAAAATTATCCATGCCAGAAAACTAAGATCCGGTCATTTTCACGGAAAGCAAGAATATCGCATGCCTTAAATTTTTTAAACTTTGTTTTCATTAGCCCATTTAATCTATCCCTTTTTAACTTTGTTTCTAATACCCCTAAGATTTTAATCCTATGCAACATATTGATCAATATTTCTTTGGGTTTGATAGGGAAATTGAAGCCTCATATATTCTAGCATGCGATTTTCATGTCCCTTATTTCATTTGCACTAGTGTGAAGTATCTAGCTCGAGAGTAGAACACATCTCACCTCTCTGATTTGGATAACTATAACAATTCATGCTCATATCATTAAAGGTAGTCCCTCTAAACATGAATTTCTTTTTTATAACATACATATGTAATGCTATAAGTTTGCTAAAGGTGCTTTTTTGAGATCCCTTTTTAATTCTTGAGGTTCGTGTCCAGAAGAGTCATTGTCTCTTCCTGACTAGTTGAGCCACTGGCCTGTCAAGCCCATGAGATCATCTGTCTTTATTCTAAGTGATTCATTAAGTTTCTTTATGGACACAGACACCCATGAGGCTATTCCTTGTAGCCTACCAATATGCAAATGACCATTCATTTTATTTATTAGAAAAACCAGAGTTGGGAAGGCTTTTCTTCACATGTATCAATATCATGAGCTTCATTATTTATTGGGATAAGATTGCTAATTACTGAACCATAGAACTTATCCTTTGCGTACCAACGGGCCAAGCACATTCCTCGAAGGTTATGTTCACTAACTGGTAAATATAGCTCTGGTGCAACTAGGCAAATCCTAATGGGTTGACAAACTATCACACAAGGGTGGTGTACATTTCCAATTCTTAGGCATGTTCAAGTAACCCACTAAGTCTTGAGTCGCTTGAATAAATAATGTCCTGGGGGTCCCTTCTTCAAGAGTGTGCAAGTAAGCCAAGTCAATCCGAGAGCATTTGCATTAATAACATTCCTACATATCCAAACCACAACATTCCACACAGAAAAACCCAACCCTAGAGATGCTTTCACCCCTCCCAAAGTTTCTCTTAAAAATATGTCCATAGAACAGCTCAAACAACCCTCTCTTACCAAACCTCTAATACTCCATCAAGCAACAAAACCCAAAAAATAACAACTGAAAACATGACAAAACTAGTTAATCTCAAATGGTGAGAAGTTGAGAACTCCAGTGCCTTTATCATCCTAGGCCATATGGGGGAATGCCCCTATTTTGCTTTGCTTTAGTCCCTCCATTGTTCTGAAGATTGAGTGAATGACCTTCCTTTGGTTTATATTTCTTCTTCCTTCTAGTGACTACTATGAAGCCCTCTTTCTCACCTTCTTGTTGTTGTATTTCAACCTGATCTTTGGAGGAGTTCGAAAATACTTCATCATTTTCTTTCACCTTGGTATTTAGTGAAGTTGGCTGACCTTCATATTTTTCCCCTGGGTGATCCCCTAATGGCATTTGTTGGGTTGCAACTTCTTGGATCTTAGATCCTTCTAATAAAGTTTCATGTGGAGTTGTAATAATCATATTATTGTGAATCAATTTGGGTGAGGAAACAAGGATCTCCTTCGTATTGATCCTTTAAGTTTCCTCTTATAATTGTTCCTTAAGTGCCCAAATAAGGAACATTCATTATATTAAAAGGGGAGGTGTTCATATAAGACTAGCTGGGTGATTTTTGAGTTGTTCATAAAATTTAGGATGATTTTATGGGGAAGATCCTCATTGAGGCCAACTTCTACCAACACCCATGGATAAGAGATTTTAGTTAGGTTCAAAGTTAACTTGTCCATGTGCAAAGGCCTACTTATGCTGCTAGTGGCTTTTCTCAAACCAACCTGATTTTATACATGAATTAAAAAGTTAGGCAATTTTACACATATAGGGAGGGATCTTTGCTATTTCTTTCAATCCATATTGAAAACTCACTAGAAGTGACTTCACATAAAGTGGTTTGGCAAAGACAAAGAAGGGGCCAACATTTAAAACCTCTTGCATATCCTTAAATTATTGAACTTAAATTACCTGAAACCAAATACAATTTATTTACATTTTTGTGCTCAAATTCACTAATCAATATAGAGTTATGTTAAAAAATCAGATTTAACCTTCTTAGTCTTGTTAGATTTAACAGATTCATAATGATTCACATGAATATCAAAGTTTTTTCTAGAAGAAACATGAGATTGTTCATCTGAATATACACTTTCTAGAGTCAAATCACAGCTTAAGCTTGTTGGAGCATGACTGGCAGCCTAAAAATCTTTCATAGATTTGAATTTTTAAATTTATAACTTCAAAACACCCTTAATCTTAATTTCAAAAACAAAATCTTCAAAAACCTTTCTGTATATTGATTTTTGAATGCCATTTTCCTCTATGATAAACTCAGAAGCATTTGAAGCATCTTTAGAGCATACAATCAGCCTTTGTTTGGGCTTTCTTATCAAGGTATTCAATGGAAACTCATCACCATCGAAGATTTTGCTTAACATTAAGGATTTGGGAAGCAAGTCCCAAGTGTTGGAGGCTAGGGTAGGAGCCCATGATTTTAATTTTAAATTATCCAGGTTTCTTAATAATTGTTTCATTAGAGAGATCAAAATCTTTGCAATCTAATAGCTTCAACCTAAACTTGTTGAGAAAATGAGAAAATCACAAGGAGTGGGAGGAGAGAGGGAGGAGAATTGATTCGACGTGTTGATTGTTTGTTCTATTTACCAAAGTGATGCTTGATGGATGGGAATCAGGAAGACATTACTCCTTTGATGTAGTTTTGGTGACATCAATTATTTACATCTAAAGCTACTACTAATAATATGAGTTAGCACAAAGAGTATGTTATTGAAGATGACATGATATAGTATTGCTCAGATTCTCCATCTTGGAAATAATTTGATGATTATCATCTATCTTTTGTAGATAAAAAATAAAATGTTAAATTAGAGTTGTGCACAGATGAATTTTAACATTTGGACAAACATGACAAAAATACTTTTCATGGTTGGTTATTGTTATACCTTATAATTTACCTCCATAGATGTACATGAAAGATGAATACATGTTTTTAAGTGTTATCATGCCTGGTTCAAGAAATCCAAAAAGATAAATTAGATATTTTTCTGTAGCCCCTTATAGTAGAGCTCAAAAATTTATAGGATGGTATCAAAATATAGAATATAAAAGTAGAACTTCAAAATGCAAGCAGCACTTATGTGGACTATAAGTGACTTTTCTACTTATAAATATTGTCCAGATAGAGTACTATAGGAAAACTAGCTTGTCCTTATTGCATGGAGAACTCAGAAGTATTTTATCGAAGCAAAGGAGAAAATACTTCTTAGTTTGATAATCACCATAAATTCTTACATGTGATACATTCATTTCAGATAAATATTAATACATTTAAGAAAGGCGATAAAGTCATTAAAAGTTTACTACCTTTGAGGTCAGGTGATGAAATATTAGAAGTGATTAAAAGATATGGGTTCTAAAATATTATGGATGTTGATGTAGATTGTACTAATGCATAATTTCCAAAGAATTATCACCTTGGTTGGAAGAAAAAAAATATATTTTGGGATTTTTCTTATTGGAAAACAAATCTTATTAGAAACAACTTAAATGTGATACATGTTGAGAAAATTTTTTTTGATAATATTTTTAAAACTATAATAAATATGGAAAGAAAAATAAAAGATAATATCAAATCAAGAAGGAATTTGAAAGAGGTATATTCACATTCAAAGTTACATATGAATGAATCAATGAATAATTTTTTCACGGCTTTTTATAGCCTTGAAAAGGATGCAAAGGAAGCTTTGTGCAAATAGTTTTTGGAGCTCAGGTTTCCTAAATGGATGTGCAATTAATATGGAAAGATGTATTGATATAAAGAAGCATAAGTTATTTGAAATGAAAAGTCATGACTATGATGTGTTCATGCAGACGTTAATACCCATAGCATTCTATGAATTACTTCCACAAAATATTTGGAAATCATTGACTAAAATAAGTATTTTTTAAGAATCTCACTTTTAATGTCATAAGAAAGAAATAAATGGTGTAATTACAAAAAGACATTTACATTATTTTATGCAAACTTGAGTGTATTTTTCCTCATAGCATTTTCAATTCCATGGAATATCTCCTAGCCCACTTGCCTTATAAATCCATGAAAGCATGCACTATGCAATATAAATGGATATATCTATTTGAGAGGTAATATATATTTCAATTGTCAATCTAAAAATTTTAATGAATCCATCAAATATTTTTTGTTCTAATATATATCTATTTCAAATATCTTTTAAAATTGAAAAATTAATGTTCGAAATAAAACCAAAGTCAAAGGTTCAATATGCAATGCCTACTTGATTGAAGAGGCTTTTGTATTTTATGCGTACTACTTTCGGTCATAATTATATAATTGACATATATAACAAATTGTTACCAAAGAATGTATATGGTTATAAGGGATAAATCAGAAGAAAATGATATGCTTTCTATTTTTAGACATGCAGGTATATCATATGATAGAGAAACATTAAGATATTTTTTGGATGAGTTAGAGTATCATGCTGTGCACATATATTTTATTGAATTATGACAAAGTTACCCATTATATTGAGTATGATTTATAAAAATTTATATTCTCATTTATTTGTCATTGTATGTGATATAAAATTTTAATTTTTCGAAATACCTTCAATATGTTTTTGATTAATATTTGCTAAGGAATTAAGACAAAGGAAACCTCATATTGATGACGATTCAATTAATGCAAAGCTTGAAAATGATTTTATAAATTAGTTTGAAAAATATGTTAGTATATAACTTATCATTATTGATTCTAATATAGCTGCAATGAATAATGGTTTGCATCAAGGAGTATAGTACATGTACTACTAATTTTTACAATCGATTAATTGAAATTCTATACGTGGAGTATCATGCTTTATCAATTAAGAGGACTATTCTATTAAGAGTGAATAGTTTGATCTTATTCTAAATATGAGTACTATAATTCATCATCAATACAACCTTGTTGATTGGTAACATAATAGATTTTATCATAAGTATGAGCCATTTATTCTTACGATATAAACTGAATAAGTGTATTACACCACTTATCCAACCACAGGAAGAGATCCATGTCACTACTAGGAAATATGTTAAATAAAACCTACATCAACAATTGAATTTATTAAAAATGATGTTATGGTCACTCCATCGCGTGTATCAATATTTCAAGAGAAAAATATGGAACTTCATCAATCATCCATGGGGTAGATGATGACCTTCGAACTTAACTTGGTGAAGGTGAAAATTATTTGAGCAGTGATGATGGCAATGTTGAAGAAGATAATGAGAAAGAATTAATTATAGAATCAAATGATGATGAATATGTAGATAGAGAAGATTTCTTATAATTTTCTAATAATGACTAGAAATTTATTGACTATCTTGTTATTTTCTAATTCTTATTTTGTAATCATTAAAATGTGGATGTTAAATTAAAATATCTTAATTACTTTTTCTAATGTCAATGTGTTAATTATTATATTTTGTTTTTATGATATTTGTTTTAAATATTTTTTTTGCCTTTGTAAATTTTGTTGTTTATGTAACTTGATTTAAGTATGAGAAGTAACCATTCAAGTGGACAAGGATCTCAATGTGTGAAGAAGGATAGAGGAAGTCAACTAATAGTTCATGGAGGAGAAAATCTACATATATTCAGTGATGACAATTCTATAAATATTTTTCTGCATTCTCCTACGTGTACTAAAGAAACTTTGACATCACTTCATCATGACATACACAAATTTATTACCACAAATATTCCATATTCATCTTATTTTTTTACCAGAAGATACTAATAGTTTTTTCCACCTATCTTAAGAGGCTCATGCATTGGTACCGTAACAACGGCATAAGCAAGATATTCATAATCCTTAATTTGCATGCTAAGTTCATAATCCTTAATTTACTACATGTATTCATTATCTTTTTTTTATTTTTTTTATATCAATTAAATATAAAATAATATATGAATGAAATTATAAATATATTACAAATTTTAAATTTTGGTATTTTACAATAATAACAACGTATCATATCGATACTTATTGAACACTATCATTTAGAATAAAAATAAATTCTTTGTTTAAAAGTTATGGATGATAAATATAAATAAAATTAATTTTTACTTTATATTAGCAAAAAAATTGTATTTTATTTTCAAAGGTGACCTACCAACATTCGGTAGATTTGGGATACTTATCTTTTATTTTTTATTATTATTTAAATTTTTAGAATCCGAAGGATCTTATTTATTTCATAATGAATGATGTACCACAATAGTGAGGAGTTTAAGGCTTTGTCCCAGGTGGCCTCACACAATCATTGATAAGAAAAAAATAGGTGAATAATCAATACCTTCAAACATATTGGAGATTTAAAGGCGACTTACTAACATTTGATGAGGATGGCCCTTAGACCATGACTGCCGCGATCAGATCTCCTGAGAAAGTGCAAGGATCTTTGGTGATTGGGAAAGAGCCTTCTTGCCCTCGGCTCTCGTTCACTTGAAAGTTTACCCGAGGATCTGGCATCCAGAGTCTTATAGGAAAGGAACGAATAGCCTCTGTACTCTTTTCTTGATTCAAGGCTCGGATCTTACTCAGTACTAGACTCCGCTCTGATTCTGCTTCCACTTCTATTTTCTCGCTGAGTCAATAGCACTAGATTCAAAACAGTCCTACCTTAGCGTACCGATGCATGTAAGTTCTCGTTGACCACGGCCTAGCTTTAAGTAAAGCGCAGTTTATTATTTAAATTATTAGAATCCAAAAGATATTATTTATGTCATAATGAATGTTGTACCTTAATAGTAAATAATATTTATTTTTATGATGCTGAGTTGGGATGTCCACCGACACTATTTGAGATATTTAAAAAAATATACAAGAAGAAAGATGAATCATTCATGGACAAGCACTCAAATGATATAAATGTGAGTTTCTTATTTTGTATTTGTAGTTTCATTTGAAAATTACAAATAAAAAAAACTTTTTTAAAAAATTAATTATTTGGCATTAAATATAAATAAAATACAAACTCGTGTATATTTTTTTGCCATAACTAATAATTTATTATTTATGAACTCATTAAATGTAATTACTTACTTTGTTTTTAAAATGTTTTGTAGTTATGAGAGGATAATTTCTTATGCTAGTATAAATTTTTGTTAATATAGTAATTGATGAGTTATGTTGTATTTTAACAATTGTAGGAAGCTGTGAAAAATATGATTGTAATTGCTTTGAAATTGACATATTCTTCTACAGAATTAAAAAAGATTGATATTGTGCATATATACCTTACGACTATCGAAGTGTAGATAAAAAAATGGCAAGTGTTATGTCTTAGTACCCATGCATCTACATATTCTCCAGGTTCTATTGAAGTTCTTTATCATCATCTGCAATTGCAATAATATGTTTGATGAGAGGTTGTGTGAAGAGATGCAGGAAATTCAAGATATATTACTAAGGAAAAATCAGGAGATGCAATAAAAGAATGAATAGATACAAAAAGAAATTAAAGAATTGAAAAAAAGAGAGGTTGAAAGATTAAAAAGATAGGAGGAAAGAATGAAAAGAGAGGAAAAAAGAATAAGGAGAAAAGATAAAATACAACAAAAGATTTTAAAGATGGAGAAAATCATGTTCATGTTGGCAGATGCATCGTCTATATTTCATCATTATAAAAAGGATCCATCCAATTCTCCTAAGGACAAAACTCATCAGGAGAATGACTCGTAGTTGTTTATCATGTGTTATTTAATTTTTTGTAACATATGTTTTTGATCCGAACTTATGGTTTTTGTGTTAATATTTTTTAATTAGGTTATAAATTGTATATTAAATTTTATGGACATTTATGCTTATTTATATGATATTTGTTCTATGATTGATGTTATATGAATGTCATTTGATGAATAATATGTGGATGTGCTTATTTAGTTATATGTCATATAGTTTATGTATGTAATTGTATATTATATATAACATATAGAAATTACACAAATGGAATTTATTCCTGTTACAGACAATGGAAATGTAATTTTCATTTTTTAAAACTATTTCTAAATAGAAAAAAGATTTTTGCATTTCTTTGATGGTTTGTCGCTCATTTAGAAAAGAGTTATACAATTCTAATTTTTACGTCTCAAAATTAGCAACGAGATCCAATATCCCTTTGCCATCATAAAATTCAGGGTCAAATTTTTTCAATCACTATTTATAGAAATAATATTGCATAATTTATTTCTAAAATTTAGAGAAGAGGATTATAGAAATGGAACTAATCCATTTCTAAATTTATCACAATTCAACCATAGCAATGGAATTAAAAATGGAATAGGGCATTTCTGATTTCTTCTTTTTTTGTAGTGTAGATAGATAAATATATAGATAGATAGATATATAAATATATAGAAAAATAGATAGTTAGATATATAAATATATAGAAAAATAGATAGATTGATTGATTAAAAGATAGATAGATAGATAAATAGATATATAATAGATAGGTAGACAAATAAATAAATAGATGTATTGATAGATAGATATATAGATAGATAGATAGATATATATATATATATATATATATATATGCGCGCGCGTGTGTGTGTATACATATATATACACATATACACACACACACACACACACACACATATATACACGCACACACACACACAATATATATACATATATATACACATATATGCAGGTAAATAGTCATATAGATAGATAAATATATAGATAATTAGATGGATAAATAGATAGATAGTGGATAGACAGACAAATAGGTAGCTAGATAGATTGACAAATAGACATACACACTTGTAGATAGATAGATAGACATAAATAGATAGATATATATATATATATATAGGTAGGTAGATAAATAGATAGATAGATAGATATACATATAGATAGACATATAGACAGACATATAGACAAATAGATAAATAGAGAGATAGATAGATAGATAAAATATATATAAATAGATATATATATATATATATAAATAGACAAATAGATAAATGAATATATTGACATATAGATAGATAGACAAATAAATAGTTAAATAGATAGACATATAGACAGATTGTTAGATAGACAAACATGTAGGTAGGTAAGTAGAGATAAATAGATAGATAATTAGATGGATAGACAAATGGAAAGAGAGAGAGAGAGAGAGAGATAGACATAAATAGATATAGATAAATAGAGAGATAGATAGACATATAGACAGATAGATAGATAGACATATAAACAAAAAGATAGATAGATAAAAAGAGAGAAAGAGATAGATAGATAAACAAATAGATCAATATATAGACAAACAAACTAACATATGGATATAAAAATAGATAGACAGATAGATAAATATGTATATAGATAGATTGATAGATATATATTTAGATTCATTAATTGATTGAAAAAAAGATAGATAGATTGATAAATCGATAGATAAACAAATAAATAGATAGATATGTATATAGATATATAGATAGATAAATAGAAAAAAATATAGATATATAGATGGATGGATAAATACACAAATATTGATAGATAGATGCATAGATAGACATATAGATGGATATGATATATAGATAGCTGGATGGATGGATAGATGGATAGATAGATAGATATACACACATATTGACATATAGATAGATAGATAAATAAATAGGTAGATAGATAGATATGCATATAAATAAATAGATAGGAATATAGATAGTCAAATAGGTACATAGAGAGAGATATACACACACACACACACACACACACACACACACACACACACACACACACACATATAGAAAGAAAGATAGATATATAGATAGACAGACAAACAAATATTCAAATAGATATATAAATAGACAAATAGGTGGACAAACAAAGAAATAGATAGAAAGAAAAACAAATTGACAGATAGATAAACATATAGACATACAAATAAACAAAAAGATAGATAAATAGATTAATAGATAGATAGATACATACATAGACAAGTAGATAGATAGATAGAGAAATAAAAAAATTGGTAGATACATGGATAGATAGTTAGATGGATAGATAAATAAAGTAATAGATATATAAGTATATAGATAGGTATATAAACAAACATATAGATAAATTGATAGACAGGCAGATAGAAAAATAGATAGACAATACACAAATAGACCAACAAATAGATAGATAAATAGATAGACAGATTAATAGACATGTTAATAGAAAGATAGATTGATAGATAGATATACAGATAGATAAATAGATAGATAAATAGATAAACAGACAAATAGATAGATATATAGATAGATAGAAATATAGATAGGTAGAAAGATAGATAGACAGATAAACAGATGTTTCATGTAGATAAATATATACATATATATAGAAAGATAGATAGATTAATAAATAGATAGATAAATAGATAAACAGAAAGACAAATAGATAGACAACCATACATATAAATAGATAGCCAAATAGGTAGATAGATATACAAGTTGGGAGAGTTAGATAGATAGATACATTGATAGATAAGTAGATAAATATTTAGACAAATAGATAGAAATCCAAATAGATTGACAAACATAAATATAAATAGACAAATATATAGATAGCTAGATAGATATTCAGATAGTTAGCCAGACATATATATAGATAGGCATAAAAATAGATAGACAGATAGAGATTTAGATATATAAATATATAGATATAATGATAGAAAAATAGATAGATAGACAAACAGATTGATTGATAAATCAATACATAGATAGATACATAGATAAATAGATAGATACATAGATAGATAAACAAATAGATATATATACATAGAGATTCACATATATATAGATAAACAAATAGACAAATAGATAGATAGAAGATAGATAGATATTTAGATTGAATATATATGTGTGTATACACGCGCGCACACACACATGCACACACATATATATTTACATTTATGTATATGTATTTACATATACATACACACGTACACACACAAATGCCTATATATATATATATATCAATTTAAATCAATATATATATATATGTGTGTGTGTGTGTGTGTGTGCACCACCCCCCCACCCCCCCATATATATGTATATATAGGTTTTTATATACATACATACATACACACACTTAATAAATAAATTAAATAAATAAATAAATAAATGTGTGTGTGTTTGTGTATTAATATGCTATACAAGTTTATATATGCCTATATATAGATAGATAGATAGATATATATATATATATATGTGTGTGTGTGTGTGTGTGTGTGTGTGTGTGTTTATATATTAAGTATATCTGTATATATAAATAAAGTTCGATTAAAAAAACACAAAATCATTTTTTAAAAATGAAAAACATATTTAAAATCATGTTTTAAAAAAAAAATAAAAAAGTATGGTTTTTAAATAAAAAAATCATTGTTTTTCATTTTTTAAAAATGCAATTCCAAAATTATAAACCAAAGCTTTTATGATCTTGGGTGCCAAAAATATAAATAGTTTATGTTTCGAATATATTTTTTAAAATAAAAAAAAAGCAGATTAAAATGTAAATATTTTTATTTTGAAAAATATAATTTTAACTTAATTATTTATACCACAAAACAAAATGTAAAGAGAAATTTTGTTCAAGGGACTCAAAATGAAAATATTACCATTTCGATCAAATCTTTAATTTTTTTTAATAAAAAAGTAACTCAAAAAAAAATTTATGTTTTGAGGCCAAAAAAAAAAAAAGGGAAACTCAATTTTGCCCCCATAGTTTTTCATTTTAAAAAAATTAAACAAAATTTGAAACCACTTAAAATTATACAATGAATGCAAAGGTGAGATTTGAACCAATGACTAAGGAGGTATCTTTTGTGCCTAAAAGCATAAACTATCTAATTACTAAAATTTAAAAATATTTTTAGCAAAAATAATAAATAAATAAATAAATAAATATAAACATATTAAATTTAATATATATATATATATATTATATATATATGTGTGTGTGTGTGTGTGTGTACACACACACACACACACACATTTCTAAGAGTATAGACACACATACACATACGCATATAAAATAAATATACTTTTTACACACACACACACACATATATTTTTATTATTTTTCCTTAAAAAAATGGTTTAATACTATTATATGGTTGCTTTATGGTGCAAAAAGAATTATTAGATCTTTGGGATGAATGTCATCATTGTATTAATTTCAAAGTTAGTAAGTTGTTTTGAAAAAAATTTTTTTTTTTCCTAAAATTAAAAACTCTGGAGGTAAAATTGAATTTCTGTTTATTTTGTCACAAGACCTAATTATTTTGTTTGGGTTTATTAAAAAAAAAAAAAAGGAATACAATAAAAATATTTTCGTTTTGGCCCTTACCATAATTTTCACAAAAGTAAACATGACTTTGAATCCTTGATGCGAATTATTTATTTGTCGATCAGCTCAGGTGGCAGTCTCGGTGTGTTCATCCGGTAACCTCTTGATGGCTGGGCGTCAGTCCACTCATATTCTTCCCCGGTCGTCTTCTTTATCGTCCCAAGTAATTTCATTTCTGAATGACAAACTCCACACTCAACTTGATGAATCTTTTATTCGGATCCTTGTCGTGGAGCTGGAACTCAAGTTTTCTTATTTACACAAAATTCTAATAGCCCTCGATTCTCGACTCCATTCCAGCATTGTCGAATATGATTCGGTTTCTGGCCGAACACGCAACTCATTTAGCGATATCTACTCTAAATTGGGGTATCTTGGCTCACTTACAACCACTCTTAATTATCTGACAGGTCTAGTAATTTCTTATTTTTTACATCAAAATTCATTATTTCCGTTTATTTCAACTTTTGAACCCATTTTTTGATGCGTCAATTCCTTCTCCCCGTTGTCTGCACGATTAGATGGAGAAAAAGGAAATGATGTTTTCTTGGAGAATTTGTCGGGCGAAGAGCTGCTGGCTCTGACTAAGGATGTAAATAGGTTGGAAAAGGCTGTGGAATACACTGGTACGTTTTCGCTGCTGGCTTTGGTATGTTGGAAGAAATATTACCAAAATTAGTTAATGTAATTCCTAATTAATTTAATAGCTAAGAATTTGTTTGATAAACTGAAAAAATTAAGTGCTGAAAAATAAATATTGAAAAAAATTAAGTGCTGAATTTTATATGTGTTGAATTTGTATTGTAAAATTATTTGATAAGTTACTAACAATTGAATACTGAAGATAGATATAGTATTTGATAACTATAAATACTGAATATTAAAAATTATAGATTTTACATATTTATTCTTATTATTATTGTAATACATATTATTAAAAATAAATAAAGTTTCTAATAATTTTTTATTTTTCAATATAATTATTAATTATTATATAAAAGAAAATTACTAGAAACATATTCATAAATAAATCATAATGTCTAAAAAAAGATATAAATATTTTTAAAAAATAACTAATTGAATTTAAAATTTATAAAACTATTTAAACTTTTAATATAAAAATAAAAATTAATAAGTAACTAGTTAATTTGCTATTTATTCTCTAAAATTAATTATAAAAGAAGATTATGGTTAAAAATTGAATTATTACATGAATAAGAAGATAGATTTATAAATTAAATTATTGCGTGAATGAGAAAATGAAAAAGAAAGGAAAAAAAAAATAAAATGATCACTTAAAAATTTTTTTTTGTTAAAAATTGTCTGCATTCAATGTTAAGTTGGCTTCTATCTTCTTATTATGTTTAATGATTTTTTATTTAAAATTTTAAATTGAGAGATTCCTAAAATTTTTTATCAAATATATTAAAACAATAAAACAATTGAAAATTTTTATTTTCAATGGTTTTGAAAATTTTTATTTTTAATGATTTGAAAATTTTCAATTGTTTATCAAACAGACCTTAAATCTAGGTAGATTATAACGTTTTTATTTTAGTGACTACCACAGTTGGGGATTCAAGGTATTCATCAGTTTAGAATTCAAAAAAAGCACTAGTTCCTTTTTTTAATGGATGTGTTAGATATAATTATAATTTTTTTTGACAATACAAGAATTGAAATTGGAAATAGCATCCATGTATTATGAAAAAAAGATGGTTGAATGTAATTGTTATTGGTGCTCGTTGATAAAAGGATACCCAAACATGGAACAATTTGAGGAAGAATTATGTAAAAGATTTTATGATCAGCAACAGATAATTCTTAAAGAATTTAATATGTTTCATAAGTCCAATGCTCATTGATTATAATGTTTAACCTTGTTTCTTGTGTTAACAATTTGAAGAAGCAAGATTACAATGGCTTGAAATCAAACCCACGCTTTAAAAACACCAAAGAAATAATTATAATTTTATTCTCTTCATCAAGCCATCTAGTCATATTCTCTGAAGGCCATTACATAAAAACTTGCCAAATAGAGCATCGTATTCCCATCATATAAGTGAATTTGTAAGAAGGGAAAGGTCGCCCAAATGGGGATGATTGAGCTCTCCTTCATCACATAAAAGTTTGACATTCATTTCAGGAGTCTATTATCATTGCATTTATATAAAGTGTACCCTTAAGTCACATCTTAGTGTAGTCAACGTCCTATGAAAATTGAATAAAGAAATGTCTTGAGTCAATTATACACACTTCAAAGTTGCCTACTAGATTGGCCTTAGAAACTGTTCTATTTCATTAATTTGGATATTAGTATTAGTTGCCTTCCCAATTAGGGTCATGGAATACGGACGGCTTTTAGCCATAATCTTCTTCCTTGGGATGAAAATTTTAGGTTGCCCATCTACATAAACAATCTGTTTCAGATTGTTCTGGGCATAAAGAGAAGCCCTTGATGGGAATATCTTATGTTTTTATTTTCAAATTCATTTTATTTTCAAATTCATTTTATTTTCAAATTCATTTTATTTTCTTTTTTTTAGAAAATGGAATCTTTTTATTTTGTAACCTATTATTCCTATCTATTCCACCACCCCACATACACTCGTGCACTAATCCATCATACATCAATCAATCATACATAAAAATATTATGCATTCCATCAACATGAACCAAGTCATAATGCACTCCATACCATAAGCCATGCAATGAGTTTAGACATTCGATATATACTTATCTGCAAATAGTCTATTTAAACCATTTGGCTTGAGTGAGTCGCCTTTGAGCATTTGTGTGTTGGTTCTATGTTTTATATTCTCATTTTCTTCTCTTAGACTTGGGTTATTTCCTTTGGTCAAATCTTTTTGTTGTCATTTTTTTTCTTCTTTTTTATGTCTTGGACCTCATATTATTTGGACAAGCAAATGGGATCTCGGAGATCTCTTGGACATTTTCTCCATCTGTACATGTCGTAAATACTAAAATTGAGCCAAATAACCAGCCCTTCTTAAAAATATTAGAATCAATATATTTAGAGTCTTCTACCTCTCCTTCCTATTTAATCTTTTGTGGTTTTGATCTTGAAAGGTGAATGGTTTTTCAGTACCTTATTGTCTTGTAGCTTTTGGCCAATTGTAGTGTTTGAGATGAACATGTTTTTTAATTAGTTTCATATATGTAATTCTTATAAATAATTAAATAAATTGGACATCTCTTTTTGTTTTCATGAATTTCTTGTCATATTATTTGATATATTTGATCAAAATAATATTTAGTCTTTTTTTTTAGAATTATTGGATTTATATATATTTTGTTTATGATTTATTTTGAAAGAGGTAAGTTGACTAATTGAGAGATAAAATGTGTCTTTATTAGATATGCTAGTACTTAAGAAGATATAAATATTTTTATTCATTGGTAGGAAGAGTCCTGGTTAGAGTTGATGCTTTTTTTTTTTTGGAAAATGAATTTATCTTTATGATTATTTTTCTATTAGTTGTGACACATTTGTATTCTATTTTTGAGATTAATAAATAACATTTTGAGAAAATATCTAGATAATTTTTCTTATGCTTCAATAGCTTAACATGAAGTAAAATTCAACTTCTCAGCTCTTTGGCCCATCATAACTGATTACTGATATAGATAAGAATAATGTAGTTGCTTCATAGGAAGCTCCTCTATCTATCGTGAACCTTTGAAAAAATTAAGTACATCTAGATGTGTTCTCTTTATTGATTCCTGCAAAAATGCTACTTAGCTATTAGATTTGATTGGAGATAAAAACATTGATTTTTAATTGTTTTCTCAAAGAAGCTAGTACATAGTTCCACTCATTATCCTCCCTCTTAATATTTTTGTTCCTCATATATTTTTGTTTCATATGTTAGTTTTGGTACATCACTTGGCCGAACTAATTTATTATTGACTCTTTAAAAGCTAAATACACAAACTTATAATGTTCTTTACTTTGATCTCTTATTTCTAGTGACCCAATTGATCTCATTGTAATATTCTTTTTTTTTTTTTTTTGAAGATTGTTGTTGGTGATTTGTACATGGGCTGAAGTTGTTTTTGATATATTAGAGATGATTATTTTTTATAGTTCTTGAGGCATTTACTTTGGAATCTCCTTTGAAGTTTCTTCATGTTGCTCATAAGAAAACTCCTCATGGCTTGGGTCTTCTCTTGTAATCAATTGAACGACATTGGTTTATTTTGTATGGGAAGTAAAACTAAAATTAACTTAGAAAGAGTGATGCTCTCTTCCTTAAACTCGTTTTTCACTATATATGAATCAATTTTTTATTCTAATATATTATAATACTAAGTTTTGGTTAGTATGATCTAATATCTTCATTCTATTTTGTCTTATCTCTTGAAATGCCATAGTATGACATTGTGCTTTAAATTTTGGCTTTAAGAATTTTAATGATGAAGAGCTTAACAATAAAAAATACCTCATTTGTATTGCTCATAGGAAAACTTGTTAGGGATAGCATAAATAAAGAAACTCATGTTTTTAAAAGCTGTAAGGCAGTAGAGGTAGAAATATTCTTTTTTTCTTCAACTAGATCACAAAAAAAAAAAGAATTGAATCTCAAGCCAGAAGGATGAGTAAAGTTTAATTTTCTTTCTTAAAATATTTTTTTCTCTGTAAAATATCCAATTTTGAAAATGTTAAGCTTGATAACTACACTAGTTTTCAAGGAGAGGGCTATGCTTAATCTTGAAAGTGCAGAAAAGAAGATTGCAACAAACTCGACAGGAATAGGGTAAGTATTAACCAAGGACTTCCACTCATGCAAAAATCTCCAACTACAATTGGATGTATGAGAGCTGGCTCTCTCTAGATGATGTAAGAGAATTTTCTCTTTTTTTTGCTCAATGAACTTAGCCTTCCAATGCAACTCAAGGAGTGAAATTTGTTGTACAATAAATCTTATGAATTCAATTGAATATGTGTAATTTCATATTACAGTAAAGGGAATGGTTGAAAGGATTTAGAGGAAAAATACAAACTAGAAGAATTACTACTGCACTTATTGCAAGACTTACCTTTTTTATAGAAGTCTTTACTGCATCGTAGGGATTGATGCAATTGGAGAGGTTGGTGAAGACACTAATATTGGCTTAGTAAAAAAAAGAGTGAATTTTTTTTTCAATTTTTTTTTTCAATTTTTTTTCTTGCTTATTTTTCTTGCTTTTTCATGGTGTCATTGGCATGGAAACAAACTTTGTATCAATGGAAATTGGCTATAGATTCATCAAAGAAGTTATTGGGAAAAAGTAAAGGCTCTTAGCTACAACTCTATTATAGGTTGCCTATGAATTTCTCAACTTAAGTTATTTTGTTTTTGGTTGCTTTTAATTAGTTAATTTTCATTCAAACTTCACTTGGTAAAACAATAAAAAGAGAACTAAGGGAAGCATAAATGTCTAGAATGTAACTAGATTCTATAAGAAAAAGATATCTAAGATAAATAAATGTATAGTCCTACCTGCTTGAGACTAAAGAGAAAAAAAGAGTTTGACTAAATATTCCTTTTTTACTTTGCTTGGGCTAGACCTTATTCTTGCCTATGAGACCTAGCTGCTTGTATTGGATATTTCTTCCTAAGCTAATCATTCGTGTGTGTCTACACAATCAATGAATGGTGAAGCTATCCATAGCATGAGATCTTTCTTGCAATACAGATCTCCCATTCTTATCCTTTCTTATCATTCACTTTATCTTCATTTCTTATTATTGTTATTAGACCCAAAAATGTCTTTCCTTGCCATCAAATTTATTTCGAAGCTTGGAAGGTAAGGAAGGGTGTGTAGATTGAATATTGTTGAGTTTGATATAATATAGGGTTGAGGTTGAAAAAATTGTGGAAAATGATTTTGAATTATGGAAGTTTAAGATTGAAGATTTATTTGTTGATAAAGATTATAAGTTTTTAATAAAAGATTTGAAGTCAATTATGAGTGATCATAAATCAGAGACATCATTTGTGAATACTATCAAATGAGATAAAGTACATCCGAGAGCACAAGATATGACCTAACTATATTTGGTAGATGATATTTTGGTGAATATTTTTGATGAGAGAATCATGAATGACCTATGAAGAAAATTAGAGATGTTTTATCATAGTAAGTTGTTGGTTAATAAATTATTCATGAGCAAGAAATTCTATAAGTTATGCATGAAAGAAAATGAATTATTTATCTCATATTTACATGAGTTAAATATACAGGTCAACTAATTATCTTCTATTGACTATAATCTTTTGTTGTTCACTATTTGATTTATTAGATAATTTAATTATCATCATTGATAGTGATACAATAGGATTACTAATAAGATAATAGTTATAGCTTTATTATTAGAGGATATGAGAAGGAAGATGATTAAAGACTGAAGGATGAACTTGTATGGAATCAAGTTTAAGCTAAGATGAAAATCAAAGAATATGGATATACTGAAGATAAAATGCTAGACGTGTAGTAAACTTTAGCATTTTCAAGAGAAACTGCAAGAAACTTGAAAGAATACCAACTCAAGTCATGATATTGTTATCATAAGTCATGACTTAGGAGAGAGTTGACTTGCAGTCAATGAGCTATCCATTGGAGAAGATTTACATTTTGCTGAGACATGTATCACTCATATTGATCATAACGTTGGTGGAGAAGGCAAGGTGTATTAGGAGTTGTGCAGGATTGGAATCAAAGTTTTGGGCTGAAGCATGTCACAATGTGCTACCTAAAAATTTATACTTTTGCATCTGTAATGAAGGATCATATACTATTTAAAATGTTGTATAGCAAAAAGCCAAATATAGCTCGCATGATGGTATTTGGATGTGATATACATGTTCATGTGTCAAAGAAAATCAGGAACAAATTGGATTTTATATCATAAAAATATAAGTTCATAGGTTACAAAGAATATATCAAGGTTATAAGTTTTAGAATTTAGAGACTAACAATTTTTTATAGTAGAGATATATTCATGGAGTATAAGGGTGAACTCATTGAGAATACATTGTCTTAAGTTATTTATTCAAAAGAGGTAGATATTATCTCGGAGAATGAGTTTGCAGAGAACAATATATTTTAGTTGCGACATGGAAATATTATGTCACAATTGGGGTCAACATCATGACGTGGAAACATGAAGTTGTGATTTAGTTTAGAGTTGTGAGTTGTGACATGGATCTATATTATCACAACGCAATGCAGAATGTCTATAACACTATAAAATTTACTCGTGAGATATATTGGTAGTGCGTTTAATGCCCAATATACTATGGGTGTTGCGCTCACTACTGTACCATAGGATAGAACTTTTGGAGAATCAATGTAGTGAGAGCAAACCATAATTAAAGTATTATAGTATCTAAAGAAGAATAATTTTTGAAATCTTATGAAGTTTCTTTCTGATTATAAAGTAATAAGATGTAAGCGGTTTTATAAACAAAACTAAAGATTAATGAAAAGATAGAAAAATACAAGATATAATTAGTTGCCAAGAGATATTTTTAAGTGGAAATAGTGATTATAATGAAATCATATCACTGATAGTAAAGATGACTTCAATATAGATGATGTTAGCTGATACAATAAGGTATTGTTTGGAAGTTGAACAATTGATATGAAGATGATATTTCTTTTTAAAGACTTGGAAAAAAAAATTATGAAGTAGCCAGTTGGGTTTAAAGTGAAAATTCAAATAAAATTTGATGTATAAGCTAAAGAAGTCTTTGTATAAGCTGAAATAGTATCCTCAGATGTAGTATCAGAAGTTTAATTTACTTGTTTTGTAATTGAGATTTAGTATATGTAAGGTTGATCTAGAGGTGTCAACTGGGCCGGGCCGGCCCGGCCCTGCACAAAGCACGACACAATTTGGCCGTGCTTGTGCTGGCCCGACATGGAAATTTTTTGTGCTCGGGCTCGTGCCATGCCCGACCACAGCACAATCATGCTGTGCTGTGCCAAGGCCAACGGGGCCTCGTGCCGTTCCTGGCCCAGCACAGTACCATGGCACGGTACATCGGCACGAGTCAAGAAATTGATTTTTTAAAAAAAATTAGGATTATGGGGGCGCCGAAATCCTATTTTTTTTTAAATTAGGGTTTCGGGTGCACCGAAATTCTAATTTTTTTAAAAATTAGAGGTTCGGCCAGATCGGGTTGAACCCAGCAGATTCGTGCCGCGGGCATGTGTTGGGCTGACATCCTCAGAACCATGCCGTGCCTGGCCCGACATGAAAGCATGGTTGGGCATGCTAAAAATGGGCCGGACCGGCCCGACACGTCCCATTTGACACATCTAGGTTGATAATTATATCTACACTATAAGTTAGGAAGGAATTATATTATTCTTACTTAATATGTGGATGACATGCTATTAGTAGAGAATATTTTGGACATAATTATTTCAGTGAAAAAGTTACTTGTCAAAAAGTTTAATTTGACATTCCTAGCATAACAAATCTTATACTTGGCATGAAGATTTATAGAGATCATGAAAAGAAAACATTGTGTCCTAGACAATAGAATTATTTGAATGACACACTTTGAAGATATAATATGTATGATTATGGGCTAGTGGGAATTCTTATGGTTATTGGTATGAAGTTAACAACCAAACATTGTCTTGCTAAGATGGAAAAAAAAAGAGATGACCATCATTCTATATGTCGGTGTAGTTGGGAACATCATATATGTCATGACATACTAGAATTGACATTTCACATATTGTGAGAGTGCTGAGTTGATTTATATTTAATTTGGGATAGTAACATTGAAATATAATCAAAAGTGTACTCATATATTTTTGTGGTACTTTTAACAATGTATTGTAATTTTGTAACAACAATGAAGACATCTTTGAAGTTAATGGTTTGATTGATGTTGATTGAAATAGAGATGCAGATTCCTGAAAGTCTACAAGTAGATATATTTTCATTTTGTATGATATTTCTATAAGTTGGATGAATAAATTATAAGTTATAGTTTTATTTTCATCCACATAGATAGAGTATATGATTTTTACTCATGTGTGTAAGGAAGTTATTTTGGTACGAAAATTGTGTATAGAGTTTAGTTTTGAGCAAAACAACCTAAATTTATATACGATAGTCGAAGTGTTATCAATCTAAAAAGGAATTTAATCTTCAATGTAAGGAGAAAGTATGTTAACATTTAGTACTATTTCATTTTGGAGCAGGTTGAACATACATAAATTTTGTTGAGGCAAATTGATATGCAAAAGAATGTTGTTAATTACTTGTTGAAGACTATGAGTATATAGAACTTCTAGTGGTATATAGCTGAGACTAGGATGAAGTCATGATTGGGTTGACCCATACTTTTTATGAAATTGCTGTATGTATAAAGGATTCATAACTTTGTTTTGTGGAGTCAACTTGACTAAAGTTGGAATAGTTGCTAAAGAGTTGTACAAAGTTTTGTGGAGTCACAATTTGTATTGTGAAGCCTTGACTTAATTTAAGCTATAATATAATTGTTGTCTCGACATGTTTGTGGTGTGGCGCTTGATAACTTGTAGATTCAAGTCACCACATGTTCTTTGAGATTGCAACATAAATAAAGTGGTGATATGATATAAGATGTTGGTATTTCAACCTTAAGTTAAAAAATTTTTTAAGCTACTATTTAAAGGGTTATAAATATAATCAAAATCATAAGTGAAAAAGAGAGAATATATGTGAATACTTGCTCAGCCACAAAGCATTGTATTAATATTTTAGAATTTATTATCTTTTTTCTTTTGTCTTTCTCTTCATTCAACTCTCATGGTATGTGGTGTTTTTTTTTGTGAGAGTCCTGTGATTGATTTCTCTCCTCAAAAATCATAGTATCTCAATTGTCATCAATCATCTGTATCTCATACAGTCTTAAAAAATCTTGTTTATGTGCTAAAGTAGGAATCTTGTGTATTGGGTATGATCTTTATTTCTAATTTTTTATATGTAAATAAAATATATTAATATTGATTATCATTTTATTTCGATAAAATATATACTAGTTATCTTACTATAATATATGTAAGCAATATATATCATATTATTGATATTATAATCATTGAAATTATTATTTTTGTTAGTTATTTTTTTTATTTTTTTGTATTAATTATAACATATGATATTTTATAGTGAAATGCCCATTGCATAATGTTGTTTCATTTTATTTTTCTTTTATTTACATATGCACTTATACTATGTTGGAATATGATAATAATAAGAATTTGATGTGTATGTATATTTGATTAATTTCAACATGATTAACGTTTTAAAATAGTAGTCCATCATCACTTTCAAAACTAACATGATATTAAGTCTTACAAATTACTTTATTTGAAGTAATTTTTATCTAAAAAGAAAATGTTTGTGTTTAATGGGTCTTGTTAGGCTGACCTGACTTATTTTTTGGCTGTTTCGGGTCATTCTGTCAGGCCAACATGCCTAAAAAATGAGGTTATTTGGCTCGTCATGCCTTAAAAATGAGATGACCAGTCATGAAACATTGGTCTTCTGGCCAACTCTTGTCATGTTGGGTTGTGCCGACTGGATCAGTATGACATGATTTGAGCACGACTCATGTGTGGCTGGGGAACATGCCTATAAGGTGCAGGCATGACCTTGGGCACATGGCATGTTACCTATTGACCATAGCCCTTGGCTTGGGGCCTGTGCACATGGCTTGGTCATAGTCCTTTGCCACTGTGGCCTATAGAATATGGATCAATATCCAATGGCTTGGTCATCTGGATAACTTATTATCCAAGTTTGGGCACACGGCCTATAATTCATACTCACATTTCCATGGGACCATGCTCTGGCTTAGGGGGAGACTCCGGACCTAGGGCTATGGGGCCATGCTCTGCTTACTCATGCTTCATAGTTGTGTAATATTATTTATTATAATTTTTTAATTATCAAATAATTTTTTATTATTATAAGGTATTGCAACATTTATTTTGTATTTGTATTTTTGTTTTTTCATGTGTTTATGATGAAATTTAATTTATGGATTGTTCCAATTATTATTTTTATTTATTTATAGAGTAAGTAGTTTGTCATTATATGAGTACAATTTGTTTATATTCTTTGTTATTTATTTTTATTATTATAAGTTTTATTCTATGTGATATCAGAGCTTTGGTAGAAATTTGTGGCTCAATGTTCTAGTCGTGGCTCTTTGCCACAAGAATTATTGTCCACAGCCATTACATGCTGCCCACACATTGATGAGGGGCAATTTCTCATACCATTAGCAGTAGAATTATAATGCTATAAAATTTTTGAAGGATTATATTTTGAAGATGTTTTTTCAAGATTTTTATTGAAAAAAAAGTTTGATCAACCAGCTTTTTTCTCTAAATCACAAAAAATTGATTGACCAAATTAAATTGGAGAAGTAGACAATAATAAAGACAAGTGTGAGATGCCCCTAATAATTATTGGCCAAATCACAATTTTGTGCATGAGGTCATTTTGGCCCATTTTCAGAATGTCTAATCCTATATGTGTGTTGTTGGTAAATGTTTTTTGATTGATTATGCTTATTGAGGATTGGTAGAAAGTTTTCCTACTTTAGAGACACAATGAGTACCAGCTAAGAAAAATACAGTGATAAAATATATTTAATACATTGTACACATAATAGAAAGAGTAATTATACTAGAGAAATTTATTGGGAATTATTTCTTAAGTGAAGATTGAATGTACTACATAGAGATATGTTTACTAGATTCATTCATAAATTTTTCTAATTTTTTTTCACAATGATAATTGCAAGAGAGAAATATGTAGAAT
Source organism: Sapria himalayana (assembly GCA_029783825.1). Taxonomy (NCBI): domain Eukaryota; kingdom Viridiplantae; phylum Streptophyta; class Magnoliopsida; order Malpighiales; family Rafflesiaceae; genus Sapria; species Sapria himalayana. Next base: position 9,505,220 of record JAREIK010001563.1, on the reverse strand, counting down.
TTTATGTTTGTAAGATAATAATATATATTTCTTATTCTTCAAGTACTCAAAGTCTCATTATTCGGAAACTCTCATTAGCATCAACTCTGGATCAAATAGTTATATTATAAGTATTTATTTTTTATTTATTATTTTTCATAGTATTAATCTTATTATAATTAATGACAAAATATTTAAAGTCCTTGACTATGATGATATTAATTTTGATATTTTTATTTATTTATTCATGATTATTTGCATAATTTATTTTTTGTGAATTATCTCATTAAATTATTTAATGTTAATATATATATTTTTTGTATTATTATTATTATTATTTTGCAAGATCAAAAAAATTTAAAGATAACTTTCTTTGATTTTGAGTGGGATTTAAGATGATATATATGTGTTTTTTTTATTATTAGAAAATTGACTATGTATTTGTGTGTTATTGATCATTTACTTATTTATTTTCTACTTAGTTATTCATCTTTAATTAAACTAAAAATTATTATTCTTAATATAAAATTACTTTTAAATTAGATTTTGATATATATCAATTTAAAAGTATACTTGAATTTTCTATAATGCTCGCTCATTAAGTTTGTGTGAATAAGATTTTATCTAATCTGATTAATTTAGATATTTTGAGACTTGATAGAATTAATATCAGAGATTACTTGAAATATTTTATTATTTTTACTGATAATTATACTTGTCATACTTGACTAATTCATTTTCAAAATGCAACTTTTTTAATTTTTAATTGTTTATAAAATAATTAAAAATTTAATTAAATAAAGATATTAAAATTATTAGTTATAATGCTCTAGGATATATGTTTGATAGCTTTATGACATCTTATATTGATCATAAGTTCATTCAATATATATTTTTGTGTTAGTGTATTTCTACAAAATATATTTGAAGAAAAAAAAGAATAAATATTTAATTGAGATAATTAAAATATTTTTATTAGTAGAAGTGTTTGTAAGGGTTGCTCGCAACCCCCTCCCCTCACAAGATGCTTTTGATGAGATGTGGTTTTACTTTAATCTATTTATTATTTGGTTAACTAAATATTTTTTGCAATTATTTTTTGTTGTGTATTTTTTTAGGTTTTATTTCATAGTGAAAATTTATTTAGTATACCTATAATTATTTTTAAGTATTTAATTTGTTAAGAATCTTATTTTATGATGTGATAATATGATACTCATAATGATAAATATTCTTTAATTTTAATAGAATTTGAGAACTAATATCATGATTTTATAAGAATATTTGTTATTGAATGTATATTGGTAATCTGTAATCATTGTGAAGAGTACTCTTGATGGTAAGATAATTTAGATGAAACTGACTTGTATGAGGAGAGGGTTCACTTAGACTTTTGGAAGTGGCTATCATGCTATTTTTTTAATGATCAAAATTATCTCAATTTGTATGCTAATGCTTCTGATAGTTTCTTTTAGATGAATGATATATTATTTAGATGTAAATAATATTTTTTATGATGATCTTAATGACTTATTTATAGAGTAACCACATGATTTTGGAGCACATGAAGAGTTTTTACATCTATTTTGCAAGTTGTAGAAGATCTCATATGATTTAAAGTAATCATTGAGAACTTATCTTTTGAAAATTTTACTCATATTTATATATTTTTGTTTTTCTTTTGTGTCATCAATTATTTATTATTTTATCAAAATATTTTAGAAGATAAACTTATTTTGTTGATTATATGTGTAGATATCTTCATCATGAAAGATGAGTTGGGAATCAACTAACTCAATGAGTATTGTGAGTCATAATTTTAAAAGAATATTCTTAGGGACTCACATATTTTTTGAGATTGAGGTAATTTATAAAAATAGATATAATGCATTGTTATATCAGAGATATTTCTTTATATGCTCTTCATAGATTATCTTTTTAGATTGTGTTCTAGTAAATATATCAATTGATATATGTATAAATCATTTATCTAATACGAGTCTTCCTATCGATTCAATTATTTACATGAAAATTATAAGGTAAATTAATTATTTGACTATTAAAATATCAAAGATAACTCTTGCAAGTAGTATGATTAGTGATTTTTTAGATTCTCTATAATATGTTCACCTTGACATAATGTTTTACATACTTTGATATGTGACGAAATTACTTGGATTTAATATCATTCAATGATCATTAAAATCTTCAATTTGTCAATTATTTAAAATGCAATTAGGGATCAACTTATACAAATGTTAGATTTACTATAATTTATTATATTTTTCTTTGAAGTAATATTGTCTCATAAAAAAATAAAAAGTATATAATAATTTTAAAATCAAGTATAACAATGGATTATATGATGATGATTACAATTATTTGTGAGACTCTCAGGATCAGACATCTATTTAAAGAGATTATATTTTCAATTTTTTTTTCCATTATTCTTTATGTTGATAGTTAAAACAATAAATATATAATTCTAATCTATATTTTACAAGATGACGAAATACATAGTTATTGACTATTTATTTGTTAAGAAGATCTATGATATAATAATAGACACAACTTATATTTTTACTGTGGTTTAACTCTTTAATAATTTTATGAAAACCTTGAGAATATCTCAATTTATTTTTTTTCTTTAAATTTGATATTCTGGATATTTATACCCCAATTTAAGGAAGCTTTGTAATATATATCTCATTTTTTGTATATCTAATACAATCACTATTTGTTTGTTTATGATGGGAGAAATTAACCTATATACTATCATAGTCATTATTTTTTAATATTTATAGATGAGTAGGTATCTTGTTATCATTGGAGTGAGATTTATTTGTATTTTTCATTATTTGATTTCTATTATTCTAAGTTTTATTATACATAAAGTTTAAACACATATATTACCCAATAAATAATTAAATCAATAATGAATATCAAATGATTAAAGGAAACAAAATAATAAAAAATATTTTAGGTAATATTTTAATAAAATATATGAAAAAAATTAATGAAATTCAAATTTTCAAAATCTTCAAAAAATTTTTTAAAAATTTAAAGTGTTATTTATGTTTTCAATTTTTAAAATATTCTAAAATTTTTATTATTTCTAGAAAAAGTTGTCTTGTCTATAATTATATTCATGATAATGTAAAAATAAATTTTGATGCTCAAGTAGATACATGTGAGTTTAATAGATCATATGTTATTTTAGATAAAATAAGAAAAATAAACTTATATAATTTTTATTATTTTATAATATTAAAATATTATAATTTATCAAAAATTGATATGATCATTATTCATCAACTAAGTATTTTGAAAGATCATACCTACTAAATGAACTATCTTATTATTTTTTCTTAGTTAATCATATAAAAAATTAATAATTTTTAAATGTAGATAGAATCATAATATTCAATAATAAATTATCTAATTTTTTTTGTTTATATATATATATATATATTATTTAATTATTTATATATCTTATTTTCTTACTTAGATAATATATTCATATAAATAGTTATGATCTTTAAATATTTTATATATCTTGAAAAATTTTGAGCTTAGCAGTCCAAAGCCCGATTTGAACCTTTGACGAGTTGTGTTGTATGCCTCATTTTTAGCCTGGTCCATTCTTTAATCTTGCCTGACACACTTGACTTGCAATTAAAAAAAATATTTTATTTATAGTTTTTTTTAAATAATTTATATTGAAAATACTACATTAATAATTTTTTTTAAATTTTAGTTCTTAAATATATAATTATATTTGAAAATATGAGAAGAGTTTATATTACTATTAAATAAGTACAACCTAACCAATGTTTTAAAAAATATTTTTTTAACACCTTGACACATGCCTCAAGGTGAGACATTCCTAAAATGCCTCAAGGTAAAAACAAAAACATAAACTTGACAAAGCTCTATGCGAACTCCATTGAGCTCGATGGAGCTACTGGAGCTTCACGCGAGCTCCATCGAGCTCCACGATGGAGCTCGACAACTCCTCGAGCTCCATCGTGGAGCTTTATCTAGCTTTTCGTGAAGTATGTGGGAGAGGTGCGAGGGCAAGAGCAAGGGGAGCTCTAGCGAAGGGGCGTGTTAAAATATATTATAATTTATTATACAATGCAAGGATAGCTCCATGTGAGCTCACTCGATGAAGCTCCTCGAGCTCCATCAAGCTCTACGATGGAGTTCCCTGGAGCATCGAGCTTTTCGTGGAGCAGGAGAGATGGGCGAGGGAGAGGGGAGCTCTAGCGAAGGGGCATCTTAAAAATATATTATAAATTAAAATATATTACTTTGTTTTAAAAAGTCTTTTTTTAATGCCTTGACGTGCGCTTCAAGGTGAGGTGTTCGTAAAATGCCTATAGGCATAAAAAAATATAAAGTCGATGAAGCTCCACATGAGCTCCATTGAGCTCGACGGAGCCCCTCGAGCTTCATAGTGGAGCTAGAGGTGTCAAATGAGTTAGGACAAGCCAGCACTGCACTGTATAGTAATTGTGTCGTGCCTGGTCCAACACGTTTCATTGGGCCAGGCCTGACACTGACCATCGGCTTGGTAGGTGATGAAACTTGAGGTTTCAAATGGGCTGGGCAGGCCAGACCCAGTTTTAGGTTGCCCAATTGGTCTATCGTGCCGGTCAAGCATGACACGGTTACTGTACCGTGCTGTGCCTGGCCCGGCATGGTTTTTTAGGCTAGGCCTGGCATGGGCTGTAGCACAGTCAGTTTTTAACCGTGCCGGGTCAGACCCGCATGGGCCAGAACAAGCCAGTATAGGCCGGTTTATAAAATTATTATTTTTTAAGATTAAGTTATTTGTTTTTAATTTTTATGTAATTATAAATTAGATAATGTTTAAAAATTTTTAATTTGTAATTTGTAAATTTTTAATTTGTAATTTGTAAATTTTTAATAGTTTAAAAGTTTTTATTTTTTATATTATTTGTTTTAATTTTGTATTAATTAGAATTAGAATGTATATATGAAATAATAAAATATTAAATAATTAAAATTTAAATATGAATAAAAATTTAAATCAAATAAAAAATGAAAATAAAAAAAATAAATATTTAATTTCAAATTTAACTTTCAAGCATCATTTACAAGTCATAATCAAAAATTAAATAAACACAAATTCATAAACACAAATTCTTAAACACAAATGACAAAGCCAAATCAAACCAAATGCAATGTAAATAAAAATGAGTACAATACATCCAAATCAAAAATCATAATTAGGCATAACTCATAAGCATAATATAAGTGTCATAATCATGCAATCATCAATCGTTAGGCATCAAGTGGTAACGTCATCAATCGTCCATCATCGTATCATTATCATCCTCAACCTTAATATTAAAATCACTATCATATGGATCATCATCAGTAATCAACTCTTTCACTTTTACTATAGTCCCAGTACGATCCTGAATGTCCAAGCTTAAATCCTTTTAATTTTTCATGTATGTTAAAGTCTCAATAATATCTGGACTTAATCTCGATCTCCTATCCAAAATTACATTCACTACAACAGAAAAAATAAACTTCGATGTCATGCTCGACACGGGAGAATCAGTAAATCTCGTGCCATCTTAGATAGCACGGGAAATAGGAACTCGTATAATTTTTATTACGGTAATATATTAAGATTTTTAGTATCAGAAAATGATAGGATTGAGTAGTAATCGGTATCTAAGTAGCGAGATAGCTCGTTTCTATTTGATTCACTACATTATTTTTTCCTCGCTAACTGAATAAAAAATTCATCGTCTTCGAATATGGTATCCATGTTAGTACTCGAAGTCTCACTACTACCATCACCATACATAGTATCGTAGTATATGAAAAGCTCAGTTAACTTCTCGTGAATGAACTCTTCAGGTGGGTCAAATAGTTTCATGCACGAGGAAATGTAAGTCAAAATATTATCTATCCCTTTTACTTTAATCTTAAGGTCCATGCGAGCAGCCAAATAATAAAGAGATGGAATAGTAGATCAGTTCTTTAAGTACTTAATTTCCATCTCTACAACCATATGGCTAAGTATCCTGTCAGCTCGATATTTTTTAAACATGCTACTAATATTGTATATGTACCCGAGTGCAATGTAAGTCGTGAGAGTATAAACTGACGAACACATGTTCGTCATGTCATTAAAAATTTTTAAGAATTTCATAAATGAAATTTCTGAAGCTAAGTCAGTATTGTCAATAATAAGTTTGTCACTTTTACTATTGATGTAGTACGATATCACGTGTTCGTATCTAATACATGACTTTAACATCATGTAAGTGTAATTTCAATGGTATCTCACATCCGATTGAAAATTTTTCTTTTTAAGATTTGTAGATAAACAAAGACTACCAAATTCTTATTATTTGTGAGGCGTGTGAATGTATTTTAGTGAGTTATATATATTTTTTAAAGTGGAAGAATACACATTCATCCCTGCTTGTACAATCAAGTTAATCACGTGACACATGTATTTGACGTGAAAAATTTTTTTTAATGATCCGTCTCGAATATTCCTAACAAACATGTAAATTGCTACTTCATTATTAGCTTCGTTATCGAATGTAATAATAAAAATTTTATTTTGAATTTTATATTCTCTAAAGATTTTTATCATGTAATCAAAAATGATCAGGTCATCATGAGGATGAAGAATCTCTGAGAATCTTAAAATTTTTTTTATTTAGAGTCCATTTTGAATCTATATAGTGGGCGGTCAGACATGCATAAGATGCATCGTCATGACTAGTTCAGATATCGGATGTCACAGACATTACTTTACTATATATCATAAATTTATTAATTATTATTTGTTTTTTTAATTTATCATATTTTAGTATGTCGTTCCTAGATGTAGACCTAAGAATCCTACGATAAGGATATTGAAAATATGTCTGCATAATACTTACTATCCCTGGATCTTTCGAAAATATGATTGGAAGATCCATCGTGGTGATCAGTTTGGTCATGTCATTTCTTTCCAACTCACTGTGGTATATGAAAGGGGTATACTTTGAGATTGAATTGGATCTAGCTTCAAAAATCTCACTGCTGAGTTGGGTTTATCTAGGATCTAATGCATCATGTTTTTTAGTGCATAGTTTGACATGTCTCTTAAGATGTCCAGTTTCATGCGCATTCTTACAAGTATAAATCTTCTTATAATATTTATATTGTTTTGTTTCTTCTTTCACATCACTAATATTTTTTTGTTTTATTATATTAAAGTGCGTCCAAATTATAGAAGTCCTAGTTTTTTATTTTTTAGATGTTTGGGTTGAGGCGCTCGGAAAAACTAAAGTTTCACCAACCTCGGACTTTTGTGTGAGATTTTTATTTTCTAAATTTAAATTAATTTTATTAGTATTTATTATTTTTTGATTTTTTAGACAAGAAGATAGACTGTAGAGTAGAGAGAGAGAGAGTGAGTGAGTGAAATACTAATTATTTATAAATATAAAGTTAAGATTTAAGAGTTAATTAATTAAAAAAAACAAAATACCCATAAAGCAGTATAAAGCACATATACCACAAATCCAAAGTTCAATCTAAACACCAATCTAAATCGAGCCTAAGTTGTGAGTTTCAAAAAGGTGAGCTGAAAACTCGAGAGATAATTTTAGGAGATAGATTTGAGAGAGAATGAGATTTGAGATATTTATATTTTTGAAAAACATAAATATTAGAGAGAGGGAGTGGTTTTATAGAATAATAATATAATTCTTTTTTAAAAAGGTATTTATTTTTGATTATCTTTTATTATTTTAATCAATTATTTGGGGTAGAATCATGTGGACCATCAAATTCTGCCCCATACCCATTTGAGATGAAATCTAACCGTTTAAATTTTTATTTTTTTTATTTTACTTTTTACTTTTGGGGATTGGGGGGGGGTGGACTTAGACCCGGGTCGAAAAAACCACGGGTCTGGATTGGGGCATGTAGTTTCGAGGGATTTTTCGGATCCGTTGGGGTCAGGTGGGTTCTCAGCTCGTGTCGAGATATCGTGCCCATGGGCCTTGGTACCGGGCCGCCTGGCCCGACACGAGGCCCGATTAGCCTCGGCACGGAATGAGCCATGCCGTGAGCATGCCCGTCACGACCTATTTGACATCTCTAGATAAAACCATGCTAGGTCAGGCTAGTTATGGCCTATTCGGGTTGGTTTTTAATTTTTAATATATTTATATATTTTTTTCAGATTAGTCAATGTTTGTATATTTTTATTACTTTAAAAATTATTATTATTATTATTAGTAATTAATTAATGTTAATTGTTAACTATAAATAAATAATTTTTAAATTTTTATTTTATTAAAGTTAATAAAATATTAAGTTTATTTATTATAATAAACAACTTAAATTTTAAAATTAAATGTGTATCAGTGTAAGTGTATGAATTAATAAAGCATTAAAACTTAAATATGAATAAAAATTAAAAATCAATGCAAAATAAAAATTCACAAAAAAAATAATTTTTAAATTTCAAGTATCAATCCACAAAGGCATAAACTCAAAGTAATATCAAAAATAAATATTTAACAACTATAAATACAATGTAAATGAGTAAATCAAAATTAAATATCAGATATCAGTGTATCAATCGTTAACTGTCAACGTTATCAATTATCATATCATCCTCAATTTCAATATTACACGGATTATCATCAACAATCAACTCTTTTGTTTTTGTTGTAATCCTAGCATGATCTTGGATGTCCAAGCTCGAATTCTTCCAATCTTTCATGCATACTAAAGTCTCAATAATATTTGTACGTAATTTTTATCTCTATTTTTTAAATCATATTTACTGTAATAAAAAAAATAGACTTCGATGCTATGCTTGATATCAGAAGAATCAGTAGATTCTGTGTCATCTTAGATAGCACGGGAACGGTGGACGCGTATGATTTTTATCACTGTAATATATTAAGATTCTTAGTATTAGAATATGATAGGATTAGACAGTAATTGGTATCAAAGTATCGAGACAACTTGATCCTATTCTATGGTTCACATTGTCGTTTCTCTCTCACTAACTGAATAAAAAAGTCATCATCTCCGAATATGATATCCATGTTCGTATTCGGAGCCTCACTAGTATTATTATCATACCTAGTATCATAATATGTATAGAGTTCAGTCAACTTCTCGTGAATGAATCTTTCAAGTAAGTCTTCTAGGTTCATGCACGAAGAAATATAAGTTAAAATATTTTTTATCTCTTTCACCTTAACCCTATGGTTCATGCAAGCAGCCAAATAATAATGAGATAGAATAGTGAACCAGTATTTTAAGTACTTGATTTTCATCTCTACAACTATATTGCTAAGTATTGGGTTAGCTCGATACTTTCTAAATATGCTACTAATATTGCATATGAACCTGAGCACAATGCAAGTCGTGAGAGTATAAACTAATAACTCATATTCATTGTGTCATAAAAAATTTTCAGAAATTTTATAAATAAAATTTTTATAATTCTGTTAGTATCGTCAATAATAAGTTCGTCATTTTTACTATTGATGTATACAGATATCATGTATTCATATCCAATGCATGACTCTAACATCAGGTATGCGTAATTCAAATAGTATCTCATATCTGATTGGAATTTTTTCTTTTTAAGATTTCTATACATATAAAGACTATCGAACTCATGTTGTCTGCGAGGTATGCGAATATATTTTAGTGAATTATGTATATTTTCTAAATTAGTGAAATCCACCTTCATCCCCACTTGTACTACCAGGTTAATGACGAGACATATGCATCTAACGTGGAAAATTTCTTCTGATGGTCAATCTCTAATATTTCTAACAAACATGTTAATCATTACTCAATTATTACATGTATTATCGAATATGATATTAAAAATTTTATTTTGAATTTTATGTTATCTAAAAATTTGTATCGTGTACTCAAAAATGGTTGGATTATCATGAAGATGAAAAATCTCAGAGAATGTTAAAATTTCTTTATTTAGTGTTCATTTAGAATTTACATAATGGGTGGTGATGCATGCATAAGATGTATCATCGTGACTAGTTAATATATCGGATATCACAGACATCACTTTACTTTATTGCTTAAATTTATTAATTATTATTTATTTTTTTAATTTATAATATTTTAATATCATTTTTAGATGTGAACATAGGAATTCTATGATATGTAAGTTGAAAATATGTCTGTATAATACTGATCATCTTTTGATCCTCTGAAAATCTAATTGGAGGACCCATCATGGTGTTCAGTTTGACCATGTCTTTCCTTCCCAATTCGTTCTGGTATATGAAGGGGATAAACTTTGAGACTAAATTGGATTCAGCTTCAAAAACGCATCTCTGAGTTGAGTTTGTCTAGGATCTAATGTATCATATTTTTTGGTGTATAGTTTGGCATGTCTCTTAAGGTGTACAGTCACACACTAACTCTTACGTGTTAATATTTTTTTTATAATATTTACATTGTGTTGATTTTTCTTTGGCATACTTAATATTTTTTTATTTTATTATATTAAAATGAGTCCAAACTATTAAAGTTATTTTAATTTTTTATTTTTTAGATATTTGAGTTGAGATGATGAAAGAAATCAAAGTTTTTGTACTCTTAGATTTTTCGTAGGATTTTTATTATCTAAATGATATTTCATTTTATTTTTGTTATTTAAATTATTATTTATTAATTTTTTATTTTTTAGACTTGAGAGAGAGAAAGTGACTAGATTAGAGAGAAGAAGTAGAATATTTAATATTTCGATTTAAATTTTAAAACATAAAAACTTTAAAACTAAAAAATAAAAAAAATACTTGTAAATCGTAATACGTAAATTTTAGTCTTTTTATGTCCGTACCACATTCACACCACAATTTACATCAAAGCCGAGTCTCGAGATGTGAAATACTAAAATTCTGATAGAGTGAAAATTAGAGAGAGAGAGAAAAAAGAACAAGAGACTTATATTTTTAAAACATAAATCATAGAATAAGAGATGATATTTTATAGATTAAGAAAAGATTTTTTTTTAAGTATTTTTTTTATTTTTAAAAATTTTTAATAATTAAAAAATGAGCAGAATTCTTATGGCCATTTGATTCTGCCTCATAATCATTGGAGGTGAAATTCAATGACTTAGATTTAATTCTTTTTAATCTTTGGGTCGGGTTGACCATCGAACCGACCTGAACATATCCATTCCAAAAGCTTTTGCTTCTGGAATTGAGTGGAGGGTAGAAAGTTGAGCCTTGGACTCGAGTCAAAAAGACCATGGGTTGGGTTTGGGTTCGATGGAAATTTTAGATTCGTCAGGCCTTGGGTATTAGGGTTTGGTTCAGGGTGTCGGGCTGGGTGGGTTGGGACATATCTCGGCTCGTGCTGAGATATCATGCCCACAGTCCAAGCATGACCAAATCGGGCCATGCTAGGCTGCTCTTCCTATTTGACACATCTACGTGGAGCTCCACGATGGAGCTCGTGCAGCTCCAGCTAATTCCATCGAGCTTTTAGTGGAGCAGGGGAGAGGGGCGAGGGCAAGGATGAGGGGAGAGGGGAGCTCCAACGAAGGGGCAGCTTAAAAAAATATATTATAAATTATAATATATTATAATTTATAATATATTTATTAATTATATTTATAGTCAAGATGCATCTTAAAAATATTTTTTAAAATTTTGATTTTTTATTTTTTTATTGATGTTATTTTATTTTATATATTTTAAAATATTAATTAATTATATATTGGGATGTTCGAAAAATTTAATCTTCAACGTCTCGAGGCTTACGTTTCGTCTCACGAATACAAAAATATCTTGTCTTATGTTTTTGTCTTTAGAAAGTTTGATATATTATAATTTATAATATATTATAATTTATAAAATATTTATTAATTATATTTATAGGCAAAGACATCTTTAAACTATTTTTTAAAATTTTGATTTTTTATTTTTTTTATTTATTTTATTTTATTTTATATATTTTAAAATATTAATTAATTATATATTGCGATGTTCAAAAAACTTAAGCCTCAACGTTTTGAGACATATGCTTTGTTTTACGAACACAAAAATGTTTTGTCTTACGCATTCGTCTTTTAAAATTTTGATCCCATCTAGGTTGATACATACTTTTTTGTCAATTTTCTGTATTTTTCATTCATAAAAATATAAATATAAAAATATAATATATATTTACTATAAGGTTTTAATCATAATTTTTTGATGGAGATGGTGAATTACCTTGTTTTATTTTTTTATTATATTTTTATTTTATTTTTTTATTAGTGAATTATCATGTATCCATGAAGTTCTTCATAATTTTAAAGATTTCATATCGGCAAGTATCTTTGCTTCTTGAATGAAACTGTGCATTCTTTTATATGATATTTTTTAAATATTTTAAATGTTTGCCTGAATAATTTTTACAAAATTGCATTATTTTTTACTAACTATTTTTTCACCTACACTGAAAACAGCTTATGATGTATCTGTGCTCACAAGAACTGTTAGTTTTTTATGTTTCAATGGTTTTTAAATTCAAATTTAAACATACAATTTCTTTCCATTTTATGAAAAATGATTTTTTGGACAAATATAAATAGTTTGTGTTTTAATATTTTTTTAAAACATTAATTTACTTTTAAAATTAACCCGCAACATAAAAACTTTTTTATTTATGGAAGATGCATGACTACTTCATGTTATCAACACTTCTTTCTCACTCTCATGTTCCCTCTCTTTACTGACACAAAAATACCAAAGTGAGTGAAATTTATTTAGATTCTATTTATTAAAACTATCATTTTCTCCTTATCAATTTCTCCTAAACTTTTAATGAAATATATACATAAGCAATTGTTGAATTTTGGTTGAACATTTACATGTGTTTGGAGAATATCATTTTATGAACATAATAGGAAAATTTGATGGCCCCATAATATGCCTTAGAATTGTTAAGGGATTCGTGATTTTTTCTTAATTAATTCATGATTTATGATAGGTTTAAATGGCTATATAATAGTGATAAGATGAATATAAATAAAAAATATTAAATAATGAATTAACAAAGGGTGATTTAACTTGGACTGAACTAACACGTCACTGTCTTAAACAATTTAGAAGAACTAAGGCTTTTAAGGAGCAATAGTTATGAAAGCAAGATATAATAATTTTTTCAAGAAATTATTAAAATTCAAATGACTTTATAGAAAATTTCATGTGTGCATATTCAGGTGGGCACATCTAAGTGTTCATATTTGTATATGTATGTGTGTGCATAACTGAGTGTATGTACATGTTTGGATGAAATCACACATATGTGTGTGCATGTACTTATGTATTTGTACATGCATGTAAGTATATATGTGTGTGGATTCATTCATCATGTGCTTGAGTATTCATGTGTGTTGGTGTTCATCCGATGCATGAACATGAGTGTGTATGCATTCAAGTGGCATGAATATGAGTGGGTCTGCTTGTCTGTGTTTGCATGTGCATGCATCTTTTTGTATGCGCATCCTGGTGGGTGTGGTGGCATGCATATGATTGTGGCTGAGTTTGCATTCATGCATGCATGCATTCAAATGTCATGCATATAAGTGTGGGTGTGTGTGTGTATTCAAAATTATATGCTTAATTGAAAATGAGTGGGCATTCGAGTGTGTAGCTATGGATGTGTCTATCTCCAAAAAGCCGAACCCGAAGCTCCCAATTGAGGCCATTGATTGTGAGTTGGGTTATGGGTTAATCCTGTTTCACCTTGTACAGTTAACCCTTCAACCTGCTACTTAAAAAATATATTCTTTATAAAAAAGTATATTCAAAACTAATTATAGATAGAAAATAACATAATAAAAATATTTATTTAAAAATTTTATTTACAAATTGTATAATTACTTTTGTAAACGGGGAACAATATAAGTCACTACAAAATAATTATGTTTATACTAGGTTGGCACATGCTTGTTTGTCAATCATCAATATTTTTTAACCACAGAAAAGAATAAAGATTAAAATATAATATATATTTAGTGAAATATTTTAATCATTTTTTATTGATGGTGATGGTGAACTATTTTGTGTCTGAAGATCTTGATAATTTTTAAAAGTTCATATCGGCAAGCATTTCTGCTGCTTGAGTGAAATCATACATCCTTATATTTGTTATTTTCATGTCTTTGAAATATATCTCTGCTTCAATAACATGTGGCACTAAGTTAATACATCACGAGTAATGGTAGAAAGTACATGATATTTATACTGTCATAATTTCTACCTATTAAAATATCAAAATCTTGTTGATCTACAAATGAAATTATGGTAGTTTTTAATTTCTAGTTTGTTTTTTATTTTATTTTATTATTGTTGGAAGCACATCATGTGGCTGCTCCAATCTATTGATCAATTATATAAGCATATGAGTTATATGTTATTTTCAGTGTGTTTTTTTAAAGTTTTCTTATATTTGTGGCTTAATTTTCATGACGACATCAGAACCAAATCCTAGGTAGAGAAATCAAACCTTAGGATTTTCTAGAGAGATGTGTGCTTGTAACAGTACAGTGCACTTGAGTACACTTGTGCAACAACACACATCTGTGCACTCAAGGTTAACAGAATGCATCTACTGTGCATACATGTGTCAAAGCCGGCATAGCCCATTTTTTCAGGCCTGTACGGGTCTGTGTGCAGTGCCAGGCACGGCATTGTTCTCTGGAGGGCAGTTCGGCATGGCCCACTGCCCAAAGTCAGCTCGGTTTTGGGCTATCTGTGCCTAGATGTGTCAAACGGGCTGGGCTGAGCCGGGCCAGCCCAGACCGGCACGTTTTTAGGCAGCCCGACCATGCTTCCGTGCCGTGCCAGGCATGGAACTGTTCATGCAAGGCCCGGCACGGTTCCTTCAAGCCATCCCCGGCACGGCCTGCCAGCACGACAGGTTATTTTACTGTGTCGAGTTAGGCCCGTACGGATCGGTTTAAAAAAATTAAAATTTTCAGTGTTTTTAATATTTATGTAAATATAAAAATTAAAATATATATTAGATTAGATAATGTTAAAAAATATTTAAATTGTAACTTGAAAATTATTGAATAGTTGTAAACTTATAAAATTTAATTTTATTTATTTATTTTAATTATGTTTTAATTAGATTAATAAATTTAGATTATAATTTATTAGAATTAAATTTTAGAATTTTTAATAAAATTTTTAAACACAAAAATAAATTAAATACAAAATCTCTTTAACAAAAATTACAAAATTACAAAGCCAAATGTTCAAACAGCCAATTCCATACCAAAGCAAATACAATATAAATTAAAAAGCTTACAAAATAAAACAGTGAAATCAAAAATAAGAATCAACAATCAAGAATAACACAAAACTCATAAGCATAAGCATAAATATAACATAAGTATCGCGGTCGGGTTTCGGTGTGTCGCAATCCCACAATTGTCAAACGTGAAACATTAAGTGGCAATGGCATGTGACATGGCAAAGGGTAACCTTAGTAATTATCTATCGACATATCATGATTACCCTCAACCTTAACATTAAAATCACTATCATATGTGTCATCATCATAAGCAATCAACTCATTTGCTTTCACTATGACTGTAGTTCTTGTCCTAGCATGATACTGGATACTAAATCTCGAATCCTCTCAATTATTCATGAATGCTAAAGCCTCAACAATATCTAGACATAATCTCGATTTCCTATCCGAAATTATATTTACTGCAAAAGAAAAAGTAGACTCTGATGCTATACTTGACATCGATGAGTCAGTAGATCTCGTGTCATCCTAGATAGCATGGGAATGATGTACTCATATGATTTTCATCACTGTAATATATCAAGATTCTTAATATCAGAATATGATAAAATTGAGCAGTAATCGGTATCTAAGCACCGAGAAAGCTCGTTCCTATGCGACGGTCCACCCCGTCATTTTTCTTTCGTTAACTGAATGAAAAAATCATCTCCGAAGATGGTATCTATGTATGTAATCATAGTTTTACTACTACTACGACCATACTAAGTATCGTAGTATGTGAAAAAGTCAGTCAACTTCTTATGAATGAACCTTTCAGGTTGAATTTCCAGGTTCATACACGAAGAAATATAAGTCAAAATATTATATACCTTTTTCACCTTAATCCTAAAGTCCATGCATGCAGTAAGACAATAAAGAGATAAAATGATGTACCAGTACTTTAAATACTTAGTTTCCATCTATGCAACCATATGGTTAAGTGTCGGAGCAGCTTGATATTTCCTAAAAAAGTTATTAATATTGCATATGCACCTGAGTGCAATGCGAGTCACATGGGAGTATAAACCGACGAACACATGTTCATCGTGACAAAATTTTTAGAAATTTTATAAATGAAATTTCTGTAGCCTAGTCACTGTCGTCAATACAAAGTTCGTCACTCTTATTATTGACGTAGTCGGATATCACGTGTTCGTATCCAACACATGACTCCAATATCAGGTACGTATAATTCTAATGATTTCTCACATTCGATTGGAATTTCTTTATAAGATTCACAGACAAATAGAGACTACCGAACTTTTATTGTCTGCGAGATGTGCGAATGTATTTTAGTGAGTTACGTATATTATCCAAAGTGGGGGAACACACCTTCATACATGTTTGTACAATCATGTTAATCACATGACACATGCATCTGACGTGGAAAATTTTTCATAATGGCGTGTCTCTAATATTTCTAACAAATATGTTAACTACTACTTCATTATTAAATATGTTATCAAATGTGATACTAAAAATTTTATTTTGAATTTTATATTATTTAAAGATCTTTATCATACACTCAAAAATGGTTGGACCATCATGATGATAAAGAATCTCAGAGAATCCTAAATTTTTTTTTATTCGTTGTCTATTTAAAATCTACATAGTGGGCGGTGAGACATGCATAAGATGAATCATCGTGACTTGTTCATATATCAGATGTTACGGACATCACTCTACTATATGTCATAAATTTATTAATTATTATTTATTTTTCTAACTTAAAATTTTAGTATGTCGTTCCTAGATATGTACCTAGGAATTTTATGATAAGCAGACTGAAAATATGTCTACATGATGTTCACTACCATTCGATCTTTCAAAAATCTGATCGAAAGACCTATCAATGTAATAAGTTTGATTGTCTTTTTGACCAAATTCGATGTGATATATGAAGAGGGTAAACTTTGAGACTGAACTTGATCCAGCCTCAAAAAATACACTACTAAGTTGGGTTTGCTTAGGATCTAATGCATCATATTTTTTTGTGCATATTTCGGTATGCCTCTTAAGGTGTTCAGTCTCAAATGTACTCTTACAAATTAAAATTTTCATATAATATTTATAATGTATCATTTTTTTTCTCGCCCCTAATATATTTTTATTTTATTATATAAAAATGCGTTCAAATTACAGAAGTCCTAGTTTTTTATTTTTTAGATTTTTGGGTTGAAATGACTGGAGAAACCAAAATTTTAATAGTCTCGAACCTTTCTGTAAGATTTTTATTTTCTAAATTTAAATAAGTTTCATTAGTATTAGTCTTTTTTCATAGTTTTTTTGAGACAAGAGGTAGAGTCTAGATGACAGAAATAGATTAAAGAGTAGAGACTAGAGAGATAGAGAGAGAAAGTAAAAAAATACTAATTATTTTTTAAATATTAATTATTATGTTAATTTAAGAGTTTTAGTTAAATAATAAACAAAAATTAAAAATATCCGTAAAGTAGTGTAAAGGTAGAGGATGTGCACCACACTTCACATCAAGATTCAAACTTTTAAAGCCTAACTGAATGCCAAATCTCGAGAGAGGAGATTTGACACAGTAAGAATTTATGTTTTTGAAAAACATAAAAAATATAGTGAGGGGGAGGACTTTTATAGATTATAAGAATGGTTTTTTTTTTTAAAAGTAATTTTTTATATATATTTTTATTTTTTCTTGATAATTAGGAGGCAGAATTATGAGGGTCATTGAATTCTGTTCCATAGCCGTCGGAGGTAAAATCCAACAGCTAAAATTCAAATTATTTTATTTTTTTTTTAATATTGAACCTTTGGGGATTAGGGGCAGGCTCCCGCGGGTCAGGTGTTGAGAGGTGGAATCAGACTCGGGCCCGGGTAGTTTTCAAATAGCTCTTGCCGCTGGTGCTGGGTGGGGTGTTGTCTCAGGTCGTGCTGAGTTACCTTGCCAATGGGCCATGTAACTGTGCCAACTGGCCATGGAACTGTGTTGTGCCAGACACGACACGAGGCCCGGTTAGCCTCGATACAGCACAACACGATTGGTGCCGTGGATAGGCACAACATGGGCATGGGCACGGGAAATTCCTGTGTCATGCCAGCCCAAGCACGTCCGAATCGTGCTGGGCCAGGCTAGCCCGACCTGGTTGACACCTCTATCTGTGCTGAGCTTTGCGTTGCCCATCGTGCATCATGCCTAGAGGTGTTAAATGGGTCGGGGGACTCGGGTCTGGCCCGAAGCATGGCTTGACTTAGTCGTGCCTGGCCCGGCACGACACGATAAAGACTCGTGCCCTTCCCCTTGCTAGGCTTGCTCACGACACGGCTAGTGCTGTTCCTAGGCCAATTTGGCCACATGTCGGGCCAGACATGGCCAGGTACCATGACTCGTGGGCATGCATTCACAGCATGAACCGAGCAATGCCTTGAGTCCCGACCCAGCCCAACCCCAAAGCTCGTTGCTTGACATATCAGAAATTTTGTCAGGCCCATAACCTAACCCGTGGTCATTTTTGGCAATCCTATACCCGAGCCCAATAATTTCAGAAGCCGATGCTTCTGGAACTTTGGATTGTTTTGGTCAATTAGATGGTCAAACTGACCCAATGCTTAAAAAAAATTAAATTCTAAGCTGTTGGATTTCTTCTCCAATGGCTATAGGGCAGAATCCGATGGCCCGACCTTTCTGCCCATTTTTTAATTATAAAAAATCAAAAAAAAATATTTTTTTTTTAACTATGTTTTCTTAATTTTTAAAACTCTCATTCTAAGATTTATTTTTTCAAAATATAAATCTCTCTCTCTCTCTCTCATTTTCTCTTTCTTGATTTTGGTTGAGTTTTTGGTATTTTGCCTTTTGGGACTTGAGTGTGCCGTGGATTGTGGTGCAGACATCAAAAAGCTAATGTTTACGTATTACGGTTTTTGAGTATTTTTTTTATTTATTAGTTTTAAAGTTTTAAATCTAGAATCTTCTTCTCTCTAGTTTAATTGCTCTCTTTCCTAGTCCTAACTCATAAGTCAAATCTAAAAATAAAAAAAATGATAAATAATAATTTTAATAATAAATATAAAATTAATTATAATTTAGATAACGAAAACTAAAGAAGCATGGATACGGTAATGGCATGGAGTGTTCGTGTGTCGGATACACGCTAGACATGCGTCAGATATGTATTCAATATGCCACGTGGCGTATCATTGAATAAATAGTAGGTCAAAGTTATGGATATGTGTTGGACATGGCTTAGACATGATTTTGATTTGGTGGGGTGGGGGCGAATTCGATTCTATGGGGCAGCGGGGGGGGGGGGGGGGGGGGGGGGATTCATATCCTAATTTTTTGAAATTTATTATATCCTCATGTCTCGTTATATCGTATCCCCGTATTTGTATTCATGTCCATGCTTATATGAAAATGTTCGGGGCTGTTGAAATTTTTGATTTCTCTGGTTGTCTAGATCTAAACATCTAAAAAGTAAAAAACTAGAATAACATTAGTAGTTTGAACTCACTTTAAAATAATAAAATAATATGGGTGCCAAAGAAAAATCAGCACAGTGCAAATATTATATAGAAATATTAACTTGTAAGAGTTCGTGTGTGATTGAACACTTCAATATATATGCCGAACTATACACCAAAAAACATGATGTATTATATTTAGACAAATCCAACTTAACAGTGAGTTTTTTTAGGCTGGATCCAGTTCAGTTATAGTTTAATTCTTTCATATATTAAAACGAGTTAGAGAAGACATGATCAACCTGATAATTACGATGAGTCTTTCCATTAGGTTTTCAGAGAATCAAAGGGTAGTCAGGTATTATACAGACATATTTTCAGTTCGCATATCATAAGATTCTTATGTTCATATCTACGAACGATATACTAAAATATTATAAGTTAGAAAAAAAGAATTAAAAATTAATAAATTTTGGGAATATAGTGGAGTGGTGTCCGTGACTTATATCTGGACTAGTCACGACGATGCTACTTATGCATGATTCATTACTCACTATGTAGATTTTAAATGGATATTAAATAAAAAAAAATATTAGGATTCTCTGAGATTTTTTATCTTTATGATAGTTCAGTTATTTCTGAGTGTATGATAAAAATTTTTAGAGAATATAAAACTCAAAATAAAATATTTTGTATCATATTTAATAATGTATCTAATAATGGAATAATGATTAATATTTTAATTAGGAGCATTAGAAATGGACTATTAAAAAAGATTTTTCACGTTAAATGTATGTGTCACATCATTAACTGATAGTATAAGAAGGGATAAAGGTGTGTGCCCTAGAAGTGTAAAATGGGCTGGGCCGGCTCGGCCCTGCACGGGCACGACATGTTACAGTGTCGTGCCCTGGCTCGTCGTGCCGTACCAGCTCGTGGGCACAACACGTGACCACGCACCTAACATGGTCAATATGAGTTGATGCCCAATAGGTGAGGCTCGTCGAGCCCCAAAAGGGTGAATACGGTCAGCGGTGGTGCGCCATCGAAACTCTAATTTTTAAAAATAATTAGGGTTTTGTCTGACCCGAACTGAGCCGCATCCGGCGGTTTTTGGTTGCGGGTCCCTGCTGGGTCGGCATGAAACAGTAATCATGTCGGGTTAGGCATGATAGCTTGGTTGGGCAGCCTAAAATCGGGCTGGCCCGGCCCCTTTGACATTTCTAGTGTGCTTTCACTTTATAAAATATACGTAACTCAAAAAAATATATTCGCATGCCTTGTAGATAACATAAGTTCAGTAGTCCCTGTTTGTTTGTGAGTTTTAGAAGATATTTTAATAAGATGTGAGATACGGTCAGAATTACACATGTCTGATGTTGAAGTCATGTGTCAGATATGAACTTATGATATCAAACTACGTTAATAATAAGAATGACAAACTTATTATTAATAATACTGACTGAGTTACAGAAATTTTATTTATGAAATTTCTGAAGATTTTTTATGAAATAATAAATAATGTTCATTAGTTTATACTCACACGACTTGTATTATATTTAGGTATATATGTATTATTAGTAGTACGTTTAGTAAGTTTCAAGATGACCCGACACTTTGCGATATGGTTTTATAGATGGAAATTAAGTAATTAAAGTATTGATCTACCATTTTATTTTTTTAATTATCTGACTACCTGCATGAACCCTTCAGGTACCTACTGTGTCTTTTATTCACAGTAAATGCCTTCTGTGAACTTATAGTGCACACACATGTTGTTGGATAAGTGTGCTTGTGTGCGTTGTGCTGTTACAATACATAACTCTCTCTCACTAGAAAATCTTAGGGTTTGATTTTTCTACTTAGGGTTAGATTTCCCTACCTAAGGTTTGATTTTGATACAATTTTGAAATTGTGCAAGT
Source organism: Sapria himalayana (assembly GCA_029783825.1). Classification (NCBI taxonomy): domain Eukaryota; kingdom Viridiplantae; phylum Streptophyta; class Magnoliopsida; order Malpighiales; family Rafflesiaceae; genus Sapria; species Sapria himalayana. The sequence goes on along the minus strand of JAREIK010001563.1, from coordinate 9,483,543 downwards.
GTAGGTGCCTCAAATCCTAGGCCTGCCAAATATAAGGCATAGCATTTGTACACAATGTGTGAAAAATGCACACAGCAGATACAAGTACAAAAAAAAAGAAGGGATAGAATCTGTGAAGCAACAATTATGAGTGCCACTATTCAACTGTTGGTCTCAAAATATTTGTGTACGTTATCAATTCAATTTTGGTGTCATTTGAGAGATCTATAATTTGATATTAATATGCAGATTTATGAGATTTTCCCTTTGGTACACATATTGTAGAAAAAAAAGATACACTAATAGAGGTGTTGGTAGTTATCTCAAAAGAGGGTATGAAGAACTAATAAAGTGTTGAGGTAAATGAATTGACTTCTAGAGTTTTTTGGGAGCCCGAACAGGTTGATTGTTAGAGCCAATATAACTTAATAAGTATTGATATTTTGTTTAGTTGAATTTATTTTTTAGCAAGTGTATGAAAAATAAGAATTCAGAAGAAATATCTAACTCATATTTTTCTTAATTTTCAGGCTCAATCGGGCTGGCGTGCCGTGTCACGCACAACTAGCTATAGTATATTCCCGTTCCTGTCATGGCACAATTCCTTGGAGGGCAAGCAGGGCATGTCCCGTGGCCTGAAATACATCTGGGTTTGGGCTGATTCGGGTTGGGCCGGGCCGGGCCTTTTTTTTTTAAAAAAAATTAGGGATTCGGGCGTTGTCCTGCCGTTGCTCGTCGGGCGTGACGAGCTATTGCTCATCGGGTGTTGCCGCATTGTTCCCCAGTCGGGCTTTGCTTGGTGCGTCGTCACCTGTGTCATGTCCATGTGTCATGCATCCGTGTTGTGCCTGGCATGGCATGTGGACCGAATATCCTCATCACGGCATGACACGATTCGTGCCGAGGCTCTGCCCGACACGGGGCCGGTCTTGATATTGTAGCGTGTTGTGCTGGGCCAAGCACGCTTGAACCATATCTGGCTTTGGCCCAACCCCGGGTCGCCCTACCTATTTGACACCTATAGTTAGATGATTTTATAGTTAGTTTATTCTATCTTGATTTTTGATTAGTTTTTTAAAAAATTATGGGTTTTACTCAATATTCGATCTTGTCAGATTTGTCATACTCATGTAATTTTTATTTTTTTATTTTTTTATTTTCTTTATTATTTTTCCTAATAATATTAGAATACCTAATTCTTATTCTAATGATATTAGATGATGTTGAAGTAATAGATATCTTATACTCTATTGATACTTGGGAACTAGTATCATGGTTTCTAGGAAAGCTTATTATTAGTTACAGGCAAATATTCGGTGAGAAGATATATCTGATAAGAAGATAAATTATCTTAATATGAGATTTATAGTGAACGAGTTTACTCAGTCATTTGATATAATTAAAAATATTATTCATATTAATTTTTATTTCACTAATAACATCTCATAGATGGAGTATGCACCAACTAGATGTAAAAATATCATTATTTATAATGATCTTGATGAGGAGATGTACATGAAGTAGCTACGTAGTTTTAAAACAATATATTTAAATGCAGTTTGTATATTGCAAAATGTTTTATATGACTTGAGATAGTTTTAAAAATGTATATTGAAATAGTCTGGTTTATGAGGTTTTTTGAGATAATCAACTGGTTTGATATTGATTTTTATAGTTATATTATAATTCTTTTTAGAGATATTTAGTTGATACATTTACAAATATTTGTTTTTTACGTTGTTCTCTAATTGATATCTTGATTGTTTGAGGCATTGATTATTCGTCCGATGCAACTTCAATTAATTCAATTATTTAAAAAAAATTATAAAAACTATTAACTATTTGAATATTATTAGATCAGATATAATTTATATAGCTAATATCATTATTTTTTTTAGATTATACTCGACATGTTTATTTTTACATAATTTTTTGAATATTAAGTTATGTGAAGAACTCTTTATCATTTATGATTTTTTTTCATGAATCATGAATAATTATAATTATGTGAGTTTTAAAATTATACTTGAATATTAGTTGGTAATAAAGGCGGTCTATTGAAAATGTAAGAGATATGTGATTATTTAAAGATCTTGTACGATAGTGTAATTCAAGATTATGATAATCATCTATATGATACTTTGAATTTGATTCTTGATTAATGGAGTTAAATATTCACTTTCTTATTACATAACTCTTAATTGTGGTATTATGACAATGAAATATTTGCTTTCTAATCTGATTTTGATTAACGAACAAATCACATAGAGGGTAACTATTTTTCCTAGGAGAAAATTCATGATGAGATCATTGTTATTAATTATATTCATATAACATATCACTTAATGACAAGTTTCATGAAAGTCTTGGTGGTGGTCGCAACTTTTATAAATTTCCTCAAAGTTTGAAGCTCTAAATCTTTACCCACCAGCTTGAGGGAGGTGAGAGAGATATAATTTTTAAATTTTTAATTTGTTTTTCAATACTTTTATTTATTTTTGATATCAACACAATATATGAATTATTCCAATCAATTTATATATTATATATGAACACTATTTGTATGTTGTTTTTTGTGGGTTTCTGTTTTCTTATGTTTGTGACTTAATTTTCAATTGATATTATTACTAGATGTATTTTATATAGTCCATTTCGTATTTACATATTATAAAAATGAGACAGCATGAGAAAATTTGGTAAGAGAAAAAGAAAGAATGAATATTTATAGGGGAGAGAAATAAATATCTTCCAAATAATACGCAACATGCACATCGACGATGTCGATGTGTGATACTTGTACAAGAGACAACCTCCCATTGATACCATGTTGAATAACTAGGGGAGAGAGGAGGGATGATAGAAAAAGAATATAGAGTGCAATTTAAAATATTTCTAATTAATAAAAAGAAGTATAACAGTAATATTATGTACAACTTAATATAATGGGAAAATGGATATATTATAAATATATGGATATGTTATACAAGCTTAATTATTGACTGTTGAGCATGGAAAATTAATTTTTATTTATCAATCAACAAACAAAAACATAATTGTTTCATGTTATGTGTGATGGTAATCATCTATCTTCACTGACCATACTTTATATTAATGTTTACTTGGCATACTCTTACTCTACCTGTATTTTTGTACTGAATATAATTTCCCTTCTTTCCATCTGCGTTATGTATTCAGAGACAGCATTGAAACTTGACTCTCTTGTCAGTGATGTTGAAGATGCTGTGTTTTCCGCCATGAACAGAAGTCCAAAGGGGACATCCAAAGAGAAATTAGAAGTGTGCATCTTTATATATTGATACTCATGACTTGTTTTAAATAATGTTATTGATGATATGAAGGAGCAGATTGTATTTGCAGGAGATGCAATTGCTAGCTATTAGGTCACTATTGTACTTGGAAGATACCTTATGTTGGGTCACAGAAAATCATCAATGGAATTCTCTTATATCAGCAGTTGATTACAGAGTGGATCGGGCTCTTGCCGTTTTAAGACCCCAGGCAATAGCAAATCATCGGAACCTTCTCACTTTCCTCAAATGGCCACCACCACTCATTCTCTCAACTTCATCAAACAACGAGGAAAAATCATTGAAAGCCTGCAATCCTCTACTCACAGTGCAAGATAACCTGAGACACCAGTATTTGGAAAATTTTTTCTCCTTATGTCGTTTACAGGTGTTACAGAATCGGAGAAAGTCAAGACAGCAAGAGGGACGTAACAGTGAGCTAGATTTGCAACAGCCACTTTGGGCAATTGAGGAACTTGCAAATCCATTATCAATTGCTTGTCGAGGGCATTTTTCCAAGTGGGTTGACAAACAAGAGTTCATGTTTGCTCTTGTCTACAAGATTATCAAAGATTTCACGAACCCATTAGATGAGCTATTGCAGCCACTTATTGATGAAGCAAAACTGGTGGGGTACAGTTGCAGGGAAGAATGGATTTCAGCAATGGTGCTGAATTTATCATTATACTTGGCAAAGGAGGTTTTTCCAATTTATATGGATCAACTGAATGATGAGAATGATGCTACTGGTGCAAACGTACATTCAAGAACATTGTTCCTCCATCTGATAGACTTGATGATTACTTTTGATAAACGAGTTCAATCTTTTTTAACAGCTTCTGGAAGCTTGGTTCTAGTTCTGAAAAATGATAACATGCAAAAAATATCTTGCTTTTCTGTCTTCTGTGGTAGGGCAGACTGGCTAGATTTGTGGGCAGATGCAGAGTTTAATAATGTGCTTGAGAAGTTGAAGCCAGAGATTGATGTGGATCGAAATTGGCACACACAGACAAAAGCCCATGGGGCACATGTGTTATCTCCTAGCAGTGAAAATTTTAAAAGCCCTCCAGTTTCAGGTGTTGTCCTTGAGCATTTGTCAATGGTAGTTGATCGCTGCCGGTCACTGCCTACTAACTCTTTGAGGGCACGGTTCCTCAGATTGGCAGGTGTGCCTTTTGTGAATGTGTTTATAGAGTGCCTTGCCATCAGGTGCCTAGAAACAGAACGGTTGACTGCACTAACAGATGATAATGCTTTAGCTAAAGTTGCAAACTCCTTGAATGCTGCTCGCTACCTGGAGTCTGTTTTGAAAGAATGGGGTGGGGACATGCTTTTTATGGGAATGGAAGCAGATGACTACCATGTTCAACGTGCCAATGTATCTGTATCTGATCATAGTGTCAGTATTTTTTACAGTGAGTTAAAAAACATGGGCAAGTTGAGGGAAGAGTGGGTTGAGAAGATATCAGTTGCTGTTTTGAGGGGATTTGATGCTGGCTGCATGGGTTATGTAAAAAACAAGAGGCTGTGGGAGGACTCCAATGAAGAAGGGTCAGTGGTGGGAAGTTTGATGACGGCTTTAAATTATTTGCAAGGAAAGATGCAAATAATCAGAGACAGTTTGAATGAGATGGATTTTATTGATGTATGGAGGAGCTTGGCTGCAGGGCTGGACAATTTGCTTTTTGCCACTATTTTAGTGAGTGGCAATGTGAATTTCTGTGAAAGAAGCATTGAAAAGTTTGGTCATGATCTGGAAGTTATATTTTGGGTATTTGAGGTGCCTGGGGCTTCTTGGTGCTTGAGGCCTCAAGGATTTTTCCCCAAACTATGCAAGAGCTTGGAGTTGTTGAAGGTAGGGGAAGAGGTTCGACTCCAAGATTGATTTGCATGCATGCAATACGTTCATTATTAACATATAAGGTGATTATCCAAATTTACCGGATGCAGCATTATCAACATATTATCAATTGATAAATGAGAACAATTATCAACAGAGTAATTATTTCCAGATTTACCGGATGCAGCATTATCAGAAATCATAATTGATAGTTTTTTCATTATTAACTATGTCTTCTTCCAGCATGGGCTGATTCTAATAGAAACTGAATAGCTTTGCCATTCATTGCAGTTCTTGAACCAGTCGGTATGTGCTTTGTGAGGGATGACCTGTTCCTGGTTCCAAGGTTGATTCTGCAAGGTAATACATGCATGCAATACGTTCCCAGGCCTTGCCTTTATCATAGAAGGCCTCTATTAATCTGATTGCCCCCTGCCTGGTTCTTTTGAAAATCAACTCTAGGTGTAGTTGGTAATTATCTGTGATTTTGTCAATTGCTGCTTGATTCAAACTCAAATGGTTAGCTAATAAAATGCATTGATAAAATAAAAACATGATTAATACAAAGAAAAAAAAATATGGAAAATATGTTTTGATGCACATGAAAATTTTTGGAAAAAAAATTAACTTTTTATGTTAGAATAAAGAGTAATAAAAAAAAATATTGGTGGATGGGTGTTTGTAAATTCAAACGTATTTTCAAATAGAAAAGATTTTATGTTAAATTTTAAAAAATATAGCAAAATTAATGATTATTAAGTTTTGCTATTTTCAGATGTCTTCATGTAATTTTGAATTTGGGAAATCTACAAATCACATTAAAATCTGAATTAGTAGTTTTTGAATTTTGAAATCTATTTTCAATTTGCAAAGTGGTTTCCCAAAACGGACCTCTTCAAACAAACAGCGATGGTGGGTATGGGTTTTCAAAAACATGAATATACAAACACAAATCCAAATCAAAATTGATGCAACCTCAAATGGTTAGTTAGTGGAATGCATTAATAAAGTTTAAAACATGACCAATACAAAAAAAAAAAAAGGGTGACTTATGTTTTGGTGCATCATTTATAAAATAGTTGAAAAAAAAATACAACCCATGTATTAATATTTTAAAAATGTACACCAAATTATTAACTAATTGATTTTTGGTATACTCAATTATCTTAACACCAAAACACTCTAAACTTTTTTTTTTTTTTAAGTATTTTTTTAACATTGCTCTTAACTTAATACATAGTAATTTTAACTTAATCTTTAATTAATATTCACTCGCCCTTCTACCCTTCCCCCTCGCCCTTCTACCCTTCCCCCTCGCCCCTCACCAACTCACTCCTTGCTCCTCTTCCCTCTTCCCTTGTCCCGTGTCCCTCTCTAGAGCTCTAACTAGCTCCTCGGTGGAGCTCATCGAACTCTTCCGCGGAGCTCGCTGGAGCTCGACGACTCCATTGAAGAGCATGTTAGAACTCCACGGAGGAGCTCTATGTAGGAGCTCGCTAGAACTCCTCGAGCTCCTCTGTGAAACTCCAAGGAGGAGCTCGCTAGAACTCCTTGAGCTACTCCGTGGAGCTCCAACAAGCTCCTTGGTGGAGCTCCTTTGTTGAGTTTGTTATCATTTTTTTTTCTTAGAATTAGGTTAGTTTTTAAAATAAGGGTAACTAACTTTTTATATTTAGAATAAAGAATAAAAATATCGAGGAATTTGTATTTTGATATATCAAACATAAAATAATTTTTAAAAAGTTATTTTTTTTTTCACTTTTAAAAAAAGAAACATCAAAATCAAAAATATAAGTTTTAATAGACTCAAATGAATCAATTTGGTTTGTCCGACCAAGTTTAATACATTTAATGTAAATTTTTCAAAAGTTACCTATCCAAACAAATAGATGTGATGATTTGGAACCCATTGGTTACATATAGGCTGCCAACAATCCATTACTAGCAACAAATATAATTTGTAAGTGAAATGATTTACACAGGCACATGCAGACACACATAAACACACAGACACACACACACACATAGGCACATATACACACAAATACAAATAGACAAAAATTTACTAAAATATATAATTATATAAACATGTATAAATACATACAAATATATAAACTTATATGAAGATATACATAAATATATATGAATATATAAATATTAGAGGGTCAAGTGGGCCAAGCAGACCAGGTATGACACATAGCATGACATGATGTAGCTATGCTTGGCCTCACCCACCTTGGTCTAAAATCAAGCCTAGCCATGATTGTGCTGGCCTGTGGCACTTCTTGTGATGTGTTGGGCCGATACTCAACATGATTCATGTCGTGTTAGGCATGATTCAAGAGATTGGTACATTGGCACAACATGTCACATAGCCTACATGATTGATTTTTTTTTAAATTAGTTGTTTTAAAATATGATATAATCTATCATCATACCATTTTTTAAATGATTGGCGAGGTCCAACAAGGATAGTTACATGATAAGTCTTGGTCTTTTTGACCTTAACAAATAAAAAAAAATAAAAAAAATAAAAAAAATAAAAAAAATAAAAAAAATAAAAAAAATAAAAAAAATAAAAAAAATAAAAAAAATAAAAAAAATAAAAAAAATAAAAAAAATAAAAAAAAACAAAAAAAAAAAAAAAAACAAAAAAAAACAAAAAAAAACAAAAAAAAAACGAAAAAAACAAAAAAAAAACAAAAAAAAAACAAAAAAAAACAAAAATAATAAAAAAACAAAAATAATAAAAAAACAAAAAAAATTAAAAAAATTAAAAAAATTAAAAAAATTAAAAAAATTAAAAAAATTAAAAAAATTAAAAAAAATTAAAAAAATTAAAAAAATTAAAAAAATTAAAAAAATTAAAAAAATTAAAAAAATTAAAAAAATTAAAAAAATTAAAAAAAATTAAAAAAATTAAAAAATTAAAAAAAACATAATTTTTTAATTCAAAAAAACTTGGAAAAATTATATTACTTGGGACGGTAAGTATTATAAATAATTCTCATAGGGTACTCATTATTTTAAAAATTACAAAAAAAAAAAAATACTATTGCCCTAATAAAATAAGGATATGCTAAAAGTGACTCCACATAACCACAAGATTGTTGAAGCTCCGTGTTGCCAAGAGCTCTTGGAGCACGTTGAGCCCGCTGGAGCTCCACACTAGAGGTGTCAAACGTGCCGGGCCGGCCCTGCCTAGCACGAGGCACGACACGGTTCGGCCGTGCCTGGGCCGGCCCGGCACGTTCTTAAACCGTGCCCGGGCCCGTGCCGTGCTCGGGTGAAGAAAATCGAGTGCCGTGCCGTGCCTGGCCCGGCACGGCTCGTGCCTTGGCACGGCACGGGTCCATCCCGTGCCGGTTCACGCAGACACGCGTGGCACTGGCGGCGTGCCACGCGTGCCGTGGCGTGAGTCGTGACTCACGAGCCGTGAGTCACGACTCACGGCTCACGCCTTGTGAGTCGTGACCCATCCGCCGCCACCCCCCCCCCCCCCCCCCCCCCCCCCCCCCCCCCCCCCCCCCCCGATAAAAAGACCGCGGGTCGGGTCCAAACAGACCCGACCCGCGGTCTTTTCTGCCGAAACCCGACTCCCGAGTCCGATCCAAGCATTTCCAACGGCAAAAAAAAAAAAATTCAAACTTGAGCTATTTTTAGCCCTTGGATTCACCTCCAATGGCTAGGGGGCAGAATCCAACGGTCCTCGTGATTCTGCCCCTTAAATATATTAAAAAAATTCAAAAAAATAATAAAAAAATTTTTTTTTTATAAAAAAAAACTTTATTTAGCCTATAAAATCTACCCCCTCCCAATAATATTTATGTTTTTCAAAAACATAAAACCTCTCAATATTTTCTCTCTCTCACATAAACCGTGCATCTCTCTCTCGGCTCTCGTGATTTTGATTTCGGCTTGGATTTTCGTGAAACTCAACTTGAGTTTTGAACATCAGAGCTTCCTACGGTGCACCTTGCACGTGTGTGACCTCATTGCTTTAACCGGGTAATATATTTTACGTTTTTTTGTACTTTCTCTCTCTAAAGCTTCTCTCTCTAGAAAACTTACGAAAAATAAAAAATGACAAATACACCTAACACGTTTTTAAATTTGGAAAATGAAAATGTTAGTGTTACACAGACGTCCGTGGCTCCTGAAACTTTGGTTTCTCCTGTCGTCTCAGCCCAAAATTCTAAAAAACAAAAAACTAGGACTTCTGTAGTTTGGACACATTTTAAAATCATAACACAAGTAGATGTTAAGGGTGAGGAACATGAAATGGCACAGTGCAAATATTGTATGAGACTTTTAACATGCAAGAGTACATGTGGGACTGGGCACCTCAAGAGGCATGCTGAAATATGCTCCAAAAAACATGGACCCTTAGATCCTAGGCAAACCCAACTTGGCACTACATTTTTTGAGACTGGATCGAGTTCAGTCTCAAAGTTTACTCCCTTCGTATACTCCAGCGAGTTGGGTAGGGACGGCATGACCAAGCTCATCACATTGATGGGTCTTCCGATCAGATTTTCGGAAGATCCGAGGGTAGTGCGCATCATGCAGACTTATTTTCAGCCATCCTATCGTAGGATTCCTAGGTCCACATCTAGGAGTGACATACTAAAGATATATAAGTTAGAAAAACAAAAAATAATTAAGGAATTTTTGGCATTTAGTGGAGTGGTGTCCGTGACATCCGATATATGAACATGTCACGATGATTCTTCTTATGCATGTCTCACGAGTCATTATGTAGATTCTAACTGGACAATCAATAAAAAAATATTAGGATTCACTGAGATTCTTCATCCTCATGATGGCCCGGCCATTTTTGAGTGTATGATGAAAATATTTAGGGAATATAAAATTCAAAATAAAATTTTTAGTGTCACTTTCGATAATGCTGCGAATAATGGAGTAGCGATCAATATGTTTGTTAGGAATATTAGAGACGCACCTTTAGGAGAGATCTTTCATGTCAGATGCATATGTCATGTGATTAACCTGATAGTTCAAGCGGGTATGAAGGTGTGTTCCCCCGCGTTGGAAAATATACGCAATGCACTCAAGTATATTCGCACTCCTCGCAGACTACAAGAGTTTGGTAATCTCTGTTTGTCTGCGAATCTTAAGAAGAAGAAATTCCAATCAGATGTGAGACATCGTTGGAATTACACGTACCTGATGTTGGAATCATGTGTTGGATACGAACACGTGATATCCGACTACGTCAATAGTAAGAGTGGCGAACTTATTATTGACGACACTGACTGGGCTTCAGGAATTTCATTTATAAAATTCCTGAAGATATTTTATGACACGACGAACATGTGTTCGTCGGTTTATACGCCCACCACTTGTATTGCACTTCGTTGCATATGCAACATTAGTAGCATATTTAGGAAGTATCGAGCGGACCCGACGCTTAGCCATATGGTTGCAGAGATGGAGACCAAGTACTTGAAGTACTGGTCCACCATTCCATCTCTTTATTGCCTCGTAGCATGCATGGACCCTAGGGCTAAGGTGGAAGGGGTTGAAAACACCCTGACTTTCATTTCCTCGTGCATGAACCTGGAAGAGCCACCGGAAGGATTCATTTACGAGAAGTTGACAGACCTGTTCACATACTACGATACTAGGTATGGTGGTGGTGGTGGTGAGACTGTGAGTACGGACACTGATACCTTGTTCGGAGATGACGATTATTCCATTAACCTAGCGAGGGGGAAACGTAGGGGTGGACCTTCTCATAGGAGCGAGCTGTCTCGGTACTTAAATACCGATTACTGCTCAATCCTATCACCTTCTGACAATAAGAATCTTGATTTATTACAGTGGTGGAATTCATATGAGTCCGCCTATCCCGTGCTATCTAGGATGACACGGGATCTACTGACTCCTCCGGTGTCGAGCGTAGCATCGGAGTCTACTTTTTCTGTTGCAGTGAACGTGATTTCGGATAGGAGATCGAGATTACGTCCAGATATGGTTGAGGCCTTGGCATGTTTGAAGGATTGGGAGGAATTGAGATTTAACATCAGTGATCGTGCTGAAGCTGGGACTGTGACAGACACTGCAGTCGCATCCACATCTACTACGATGGCGGAGGAGCTGATTGCCGATGATGATGACCCATATGATACTGATCTTGATGTTGCGGCTGATGATTCTCATGATATGCCGCTTGACGATTGATGCTCATCTGCTCTTTTTTTTGATGTTTTTTTATTTATTTTATTTATACGCTTTGTTTTTACTTTGTACCATACGTTGTGTTGAAACTTATACTTGTTTTGTTCGGACTATTGGTTTCAAAAGCATTAATGGTAATTTTTCATTTGTGTAGTTTAATTTTTTTTTAATTAAAATTTTTACTAACTTAATGTATTTATTTATTATTTTACCATTTAAATTTTATTTTAAAATTTAATAATTTTAAATTTTAATATATAATTAATAAATTATAATAATAAAAAAAGCTAAACTTAATTGAAAAAAAAAAAATTTTTTTCTAATATTTTTTTGTTTTATTTAATTTTAAATGTTATATTTTTTACAAAAAATTATATTTTTTAATTATTACTAATACTCTAAAGTATATACAGTAACTTAATAATAAAATTAAAAAAAAAAAATTTGTAATCTGCCATTTAGGGCTGGCCTCCCGGGACCCGGACCCCAGTTGACCCGGTCCCGAGTTGCGGCACCCGCCCCGCATGCCCTGCCGTGCGCCCGTGCAGCCTCGCCTGGCCTGTGAGTGGCAAGGCGTGCCCGAGCGTGCCGGGCACGGCACGGCACGGCCTTGCCGTGCCCACGTGCCGTGCCGTGCCTGCCTTTAACTGACCGTGCCGTGCCGTGCCCGGCACGGCACGGTGGCACGACCGTGCTTAGGAAAAACGGGCCGTGCCATGCTGGGCCGGCCCGTTTGACACCTCTACTCCACACAATCACGAGCTCTATGAGTTCATTGAGCTCGCTGGAGCTCCATGTAACCATGAGCTGTTGGAGCTCGTCGAGCTCACTAGAGCTCCACATAACCACAAGCTCCTACAACACATCTAACTCATTGGAACTCATAATTAGCAGAAGCTCATTGAGCTCTAACGAGGCTATTCAACTCGTAATGAGTTCCACGAGCTCGTTGAACGTTGTTGGGAGCTCATCAAGAGTTGAATGAGCTTGCTGGAGCTAGTGCAAAAGCTTCCAAAATCTAATGTAGCTTTTAATGAGATTCTAGGAGCTCGTGACAACTTCTTAGAGTTTGTTGGAAGCTCATGAAGCTCTTAATGAGCTTAAGGGAGCTCGTGTGAGCTTATGAAAAGCTCTTGGAAACTCTTAATGAGCTCATGGAGCTCTCGACGAGCTTCATTACGTGTTGAACGATCTCCAAGAGTTTGAGCTGAAGAAGCAACACAAGCTCGAGTTGAACAAGTTGCTGTTGACGGGCTATTCGATTAGTTGAGCGGGCTTAGAGTGAATTGACTCTTATGCCCTTAATGAACATTTATTAAATATGCTGCTGTAAAGTTTTTTTTAATATATTTTTTCCTTCAATTATTAGAGTAATATATAAACTTTAATTTTTCTTTTGACCTAGTGCTAAACATTTTTCGTTGTTGATTGATGCTTGGTTTTCCTGCGGTCACGAGACTCTCTCTTCTTCTTCTCTTCTACTCATCTCTTCTGTGCTTATTGTTCTTAAGAAATCTTTGTTTTAACAAGGAATTATTGTTATTAAACAACATTATGGTATCAGAGCTTCATTTTCTAACTGAGATTGAGATTATCTTTGAACATTATTCAAATTTAATTCCTTCAGATTAGGCGATCTCTAAAAACCCTAATTATTTTCACAAATTCCTTAAGATCTAGCATAGATCTGACAAGATCTACTAAGATCTAAAGGTTTTTGTGGTTTTTAAAACCTATTTTTTACAAAACCCTAACATTCTGTTCAAAATTTTTTCAAGTTGTTCTTTAAAATAAATATGTTTTCAAAAGGTCAAATCTCATCAAACTCGGGATCGATTCCTATTCCCTTGTTTGATAGTGAAAATTTTGATTACTGGCTTGTTAAAATGCGAACATTATTTATCTCTCAAGATATATGGGAAATTGTGCTTTCTGGATATGTAGAATCCCCAAATTTCTCTATTCTGGAAAGTAAAGAATTGTTACAAGAGAAGGAATTAAGAAAATTAAACACAAAAGTATTTCTTTTCATCCAACAGGGTGTAAGTAATGCTATATTTCTCCGATTACTTGGCTGTACTCAAGCCAAGGAGGCATGGGATCGCCTAATCGAGGAATATCAAGGAGATAAGAAGGCTCGAGAAGCTCTTCTGCACTCCTTGAGAAAAGATTTCGAGAATCTGAGTATGAAAAACTCAGATTCTCTTACTGAGTTTTCAACTCAGTTCCTTGATATAGTTAATCAACTTAAGATTCATGGAGAAGACATCTCTGAGACTCGATTAGTTAAGAAATTACTAATCTGTATGCCTGCTAAATTTGATGTCATTGTGGCAGTGATAGAGGAAACCAAGGATTTATCAAAGCTGTCAATCCAGCAAGTTCTGAGTTCATTAAAATCATATGAAAGCCGATTATTGAAGAGGGCAGAAGTCTCTAGAGAAACTGCAATGAAGTCAAGATGGGAGGACAATTCTAATAATGATGAAATTCAATCTAGAGACATGACGAGTAAAAGAAGCAGTCAAAGGTGTGGGTTTAAAAATAAAAATAAAAATAAAATAAAACCTGGCTCTTCTTCCACTCTCTCTAATGACTCACTTAAGGACCAACATATCTCCTACAATATATGCAAGAGATCAAACCACACTGCAACTGAATGTTGGTTTTGAAAACAGAATCAATGCCAAAATTGTAAAAGGTTTGGGCATAATTCAAAGAATTGTAGAAGCATCTCCAAACAGAATGCTGGCTTTATAGAGCAAGTAACCTCTGTAGAGCATCTGTTTTAGGTAAATGAAACAGAAAACATACTTTCAACAAATACTTAGTTTTTGGACAGTGGTTACTCAAACCACATATCTGGAAATAAAGAAATATTTGTGGACTTACTTCTAGTAATAAATTCACAAGTTAAATTAGGCAATGGTGAATTAGTTTAGGTGCAAGCCAAGGGTAGAGTGGCAGTACCCACCAGCACTGGAACAAAATTCATAAAAGATGTGCTTCTGGTTCTTGCCTTGGACCATAATTTGTTAAGTGTTGGTCAGTTATTTGAAAAAGATTATAAAATATCATTTGAGAATAACACATGTGAAATATTTGATCATGGGAATGATCAATCCTCATGGACAGTAAAGATGTCAAGTGGAAGAAGCTTTCCACTGACATTTGCTGAGAGAACAGATAGGGCATTATCAATGAATGTCCAGTCTGTAGCTTCTCTTTGGCACAGAAGGTTTGGACACTTAAATTATTTAAACCTAAAAAACATTTTTCAAAATAATTTTGTAAAAGGAGTGCCTTCAAACTTTGTTATACCTACTTTTATTTGTGAAGAGTGCTCACAGGGAAAACAAACTAGGAAGAGTTTTCCAAAGCACTCTACCTGGAAAGCCTCTGAACCTTTAGAACTACTACATGCTGACATATGTGGTCCAATTCAGTGAAATCATTAGGTAACAGTAGTTATTTTCTACTATTTATTGATGATTGCACATGACATATATGGGTGTTCTTCTTGAAGCACAAGTCTGAGGCACTTGAATGCTTCAAGAATCTCCTGTTCCTTATCGAAAGACAATCTGGACTAAGTGTAAAAAATACTTAGAAGAGATAGAGGATGTGAATTCCTCTCTCAAAAATTCACAAATTTTTGTGAACTTAATGGTATAGCTAGGCAGTTGACCACTGCCTACTCACCACAACAAAATGGAGTTGTGAAGAGGAAAAACAGAACAGTAATGGAAATGGCCAGATCACTTTTGAATGAGAAAGGTTTACCAAAAACCTTTTGGGCAGAAGTAGTAAACACATCAGTGTATCTGCTCAATAGGTGCCCCACCAAAGCACTGGACAACCTTACTCCGGTGCAAGCCTGGACTGTGAGAAAACCAAATGTCAAACATCTAAGGGTATTCGGGAGTGTGTGTTACTCCCATATACCAAGTGCACAAAGAACCAAATTAGACTCAAAGAGTCTAAAGTGCATCTTAGTTGGATACAGTCTGCAATCCAAGGGTTACAAACTGTATTCACCAGAAACTAAGTCATTTCTAGTGAGTAGAGATATATTGATTGATGAAAACAGTAAATGGGGTGAAAGTTTAAATGAAGCAAATTCTAGAACTAAAAATGGCTATACAGAAGCTGCTATAGCTAGCAATAAATTAATAAGTGCTCCAAGGTATGATTTCAGCTCACTCTCTGACTTTTCTTCTGATTTTTATTCTGAATGTGGTTCTGAATGCAAGTCAAAATCTGTTTCTAAATATTGTTATAAATCCTTACCCAATTTTGAATCTATGACTGAACCAAATAAAATAACTCCTATTAAATATAAAGACTTGTCGGATATTTACCAGAGATGTAATTACGCTCAGTTGAGTCACTCAACTATGAAGAGGCTGTAAAACATCAATTCTGGATCAAAGCAATGCAGACAGAAATGTCTGTTATTGAAAAAAATGACACTTGGACTCTAGTAGACTTACCCAAATAAACACCGTATAGGTGTTAAGTGGATATATAGGATTAAGACTAAATTGAATTCAAATCAGCCTGTATATAAGGTTCGATTAGTAGCTAAAGGCTACTCACCAAAACCCGGAATAGATTACAATGAAACCATTGCTCCAGTAGCAAGGTTAGAAACTATAAGGCTTTTAATAGCCTTAGCTGGAGAAAAGGGTTGTAATTTATTCCAATTAGACATAAAGTCAGCCTTCCTAAATGAAAAACTAAAAGAAGAAATCTATGTAGAGCAACCCCTTGGGTTTGTAAAAAAAGGAGAGTGAACACTGTGTTTATAGATTAAATAAGGCTTTGTATGGGTTGAAACAAACTCCTCGTGCTTGGTATCAACAAATTAATTCCTACATACTGAATCAAGGATTCAGCAGAAGTAAGAGTGAGCCTACACTCTATATTAAAAGAGATAAGCATTCTGGAATTTTAATTATCTTTCTATATGTTGATGATATTATTTTTACAAGCAATAAAATTGAGTTAATTAATAACTTTAGGAGAGAAATGGAAACTAGGTATGAAATGTCAGACTTAGGAAATCTAAAACAATTCTTAGGACTTGAAATAACTCAAGACACAAGTGGTGTGTCCATTTCTCAAATTACATACATTAAATTATTGCTGAAAAGTTTTAGAATGAGTGACTGCAAACCTATCTCTACCCCCTTAGAAGTAAATCAAAAGTTACTTTCTGCTCAAAGAAAACCAGTAAATGGAAAGACATACAGAAGCTTAATTGGAAGCTTGCTATATGCATCAGCAACCAGACCTGATATTGGGTATTCTGTCCACTTGTTGTCACGATTTATGCATGCTCCAAATCACATACATTTAAGTGCTGCCAAACGGATATTGAGGTATTTTAAAGGCACAATTAATTTAGGTCTGAAATACAATAAAATTAATCATACAGAAATTACTGGTTACTGTGATAGTGATTCGGGAGGAAATCCAGAGGATTACAAAAGTACCTCTGGATATGTGTTTAACTTAGGAACTGTGGCTATTTTTTGGTAGTCCAAGAAACAATCCATAGTCGCCCTATCTACTACTGAAGCTGAATATGTTTCAGCTTTAGTTGCAATCTCCCAAGCCCTATGGCTTAGAAAACTTTTGGGTGATTTAGATAAACCTCAAAAACATCCAACTAAAATTCAGTGTGATAATGCATAGTCGAACTAAACACATAGGCTTAAAATATCACTTCATTAAGGATGCAATTGAATCTAATGAAGTTAAATTGGTTTTTTGCAGGACCGAAGAACAAGTGGCCGATATATTTACAAAGTCACTGCCTAGAGAAAAGCTGATTCACTTGAGAGAAAACCTTGGACTGATCTCAACTGCATCAAATGGGGGGAACTATTGACGGGCTATTCGATTAGTTGAGCGGGCTTAGAGTGAATTGACTCTTATGCCCTTAACGAACATTTATTAAATATGCTGCTGTAAAGTTTTTTTTAATATATTTTTTTCCTTCAATTATTAGAGTAATATATAAACTCTAATTTTTCTTTTGACCTAGTGCTAAACATTTTTCGTTGTTGATTGATGCTTGGTTTTCCTGCTGTCGCGAGACTCTCTCTTATTCTTCTCTTCTACTCATCTCTTATGTGCTTATTGTTCTTAAGAAATCCTTGTTTTAACAAGGAATTATTGTTATTAAATAACAGTTCCATGAGCTTGAGTTGAATGAACTCTATGAGCTTGAGCTGAA
Organism: Sapria himalayana; assembly: GCA_029783825.1. Taxonomy (NCBI): domain Eukaryota; kingdom Viridiplantae; phylum Streptophyta; class Magnoliopsida; order Malpighiales; family Rafflesiaceae; genus Sapria; species Sapria himalayana. Next base: position 9,465,971 of record JAREIK010001563.1, on the reverse strand, counting down.
CAAACAACACAAGTTCAAGTTAAATAAACTCATTATGAGCTTTCTGGAGCTCTTTACGAGCTTGTTATGAGCTCCATGAGTTCATTACAAACTTTATGGAGCTCTTTAAAAGCTGAAGGAGCTCCACAAGCTCAAGTTGAGAGAGTTCATTGGGCTCGTCAGAGCTTTCATCGAGCTCACAACACCTCTTAACGAGCTCTTCGAAGCTTCTCATGAGCTAAACAACCTCATTATGAGCTTTAGCAAACTCGACAAGCTCCAAGAGGTCATGGTTACATGGAGCTCCAATGAGCTTGGTGAATTCCAAGAACTCGTGGTTACATGGAGCTCTAGGAGTTCATAGTTAAGTGGAACTCCAAGAGCCCTTGGGTACATGGAGCCACTTTAGCAAATCATTTTTTTCTAGGGAAAGAGTTTTTTAGGGGAATTGTGTTTTGGTAAGCACCTAAAAAAATATCTGAAAAAAGGAACTCAAGCTTTTATATTTATAAAAAAAGCACACCAGACTCTTAACAAATTAAAATTTTGTGTATTCAATTACATTAATCCTAATTTACCTTTAATAATTAAAACTCACCCTTCCCTCGCCCCTCACCCTCTTCCCTCACCCTCTCCATCTAGCTCCTGGAGCTCGTGGTGCTCAACGACGAGCTTGTGGTCAAGCTCCAGTAGCTTTTAGAGCTCGATGACGAGCTCCAGAAGCAATAGGAACTCATGGTGCTCGACGAAGAGCTCCAGGAGCTCATCTTCAAGTTCCAGAAGATGTTGGAGCTCGTGGTGCTTGACGATGAGCTCGTGGAGCTCATTCTCAAGTTCTAGGATCTTATCATCGAGCTCTCGGAGCTCTTGGAGCTCGTCATCGAGCACCACGAGCTCCAGGAACTCGAAGGAGAGGGCGAGGGGCGAGGGGCGAGGGGAAAGGGTAAAGGGTGAGGAGTGAAAGGCAAGGGGCGAGGGGCGAGGAGAGGTTGAGTTTTAATTGTTAAGGATAAATTAGGATTAATATAATTGAGTGCAATAAATTTTAATTTGTTTAGATTTGGTGCACTTTTTTATAAATATAAAGACTTGGGTTATATTTTTTTTCAAATATTTTTTAGGGAGTGCAACAAAACACAATTCCCTTTTTGTTTGTAATCTTTAAAATAAAGGGTACCTTGGAAATATTATTTTTAAAACCCACCCTCCCAAGTAATTTTTAATGCCCGTCCACCCTTTTTAAGAATTTTCCCAAATGTTTTTATGAGTCCCCAATCTCCAAGGGGTCTCATTCATTTATCACATAACAAGATATGCAATAAAATAATATTTTTATTTCCAAATATCATCTACACATATTTTATTTTCTTTTAGTTGCTCAGTAGAATAAAAAAAATACATAATCTACAATTCAAGCCACAACCGGCTTCTATCACAATTCAGATCATGCATGTGTGTTTGTCATCTGTCCTTGACCTGTACTTAAAAAGGGTCCACCGATGGAGTGGGTAAAGCTTAGTAGAGGTACAGGGCTACTCCCCACCTAAGTGGACGTAAAAAAATATCATGCATATTATATAAACTCTCATTCAAGTACAATATTTATGCTATATATATAACTTGTTTTGATAATCTGTTTGTATAACTAAATATTTCTGTTTTTAATATTTTCATGTAAGTGCAGAAAAGAAAATATTAAGAGGCCAGGGATGCAGTAGTAGCACAATAACGGAGGTCCCGCAGTTCGGTCAACGAGCCAAAATTTTTGGAGCAGAGCCTGACCCGTCCGATGATCTTACCCGCTCCAATTAATTAAACCGAAAATGTTTTTATTATAAATGTTTTGTATTTTTTTTTATTTTCAGGTTGCTGTTTTTTTAGATCCAGAATTATTCATCATCTTCTCTCTCTCACTCTCTCACTCTGCATGATTTATCGTGATTGTCTCTGCGATGCACATACTATAAGATAATTTTGGTTTAATCTGTAACGCATAAGTATTTTCTGGTAGATATAGCTAGTCATACTACGCGACTAGCGAACCACATTATTTCTGGTTTCTCGTTTTCTTGTTTTTGATTCTGCTGTGTTGGATTATGAATTGGATATATATTTTGTTTTGTTGTGTTGTTGTCTTTTGTATCTTAAAATCATAACTGTAAGAGTGCAATTGCCCAACAATTTACATGAATATAATTGTAGATGAAATATTTTTATGCTCATATCATGAGTCTTACCAACTCACTTACACATGCCGAAACTAAGTGTGATATATTCCATATATATGTAGATATATATAAATATAAATATTTTTTTATTTTTTTTGGACATAGAGTGAAATATAATACCGCATAAATCAGTCTGGTTGTTATCCCAATTTGAGTTTTCATAATAATATTCATTACACCTTTATATATATAAACCATGCTTCCAACCATTTATTTGAGATGTTTTCCATGCATATGAAATATAAATATACTAAATATGATTAAACCATATTCTAAGTACAATTATTACTACACAACCACAATTTATACTGTAATATATTATACTATACGAAATATCAAAATTTTTAACAATTAACAATTCACAATTTAATTTCTAAAATAGTTTGAATTGAAATATAATTCATGATTATTTACGGCCCTTAAATAGAAAAAAATTCAAATAGGAGAAAACTATTATCTCTCGAAATATTTTACCGAAACTTTGAAAATTTGATATCAATACGAAGCTCTCGTCATGTAGAGTAACTTTTATTCTTGGACTATTCTATTCCAACTCTAGAATAATCAATTAATAACAAAAGAAAATTAACTCATCTTTTATTTTTACCGACCTCCCCTTAGTATCCTTTTTTCCATTCCCCCATTTTCTCGATTCCTGTCGGGTTTGTGTTTTTTTTCATTATTATTATAATTTTATTAATATAATATAAATAAAAACTATTTTTTTTCTTTTTTTTTGACACCTAGGCTGCGCATGCGCGCAGCCACATCGCTAGCCCTACTTTTTTTTTCTTTTTTCTTTATCTCATAATAATAATAATAACAATAAAATAAAAGACTAAATTTTGAATTTCTTAGAATTTTATGAATTTGTCACCGTAACTATATTTTCCAAGATGAATTCAATAGTAAAATCTATTTTATCATCAGAGTTCTATAAATTTTTAGATTATTTTTCCTTATTGCAAAATTACCATTTTGCTCAGTTTCCATAAAAATCATATTATTTATTTTTTTTTATGGATTTCAAATTCTTTTCTCCTTAAAGAATTTCATCCCAAAATTATCACAAATATTCCTTTATAATTATAAGTACATACTAAAGTTAAATAATTATTAAATTACTAAAATACATACCTTTAATTTCAAATAAAAAAAGGAAAAGTAACATGCATCATATCTTCACTAGCCTCACAGTCTTGCATCGTAAAACTTGGTCTCGACTATCAATGATAATATGATATACACAGGTATTTATTTAATTATTTTATTTACATTAATAACGAGTTCGCCCCAATTCACAATATGAGTTTGATCAGGAATATATTTCCAAAGCATAGAGACATGAAATATATCATGGATACCAGATAAATATGGTAGTAATGGCAACCAATAACTAACCAAACCCACTTTCTCAAGTATCTTAAAAGGCCTAATATATCTTGGTGATAGCTTTCTATGCTTTCCAAATCTGATTACTCTCCTTTTTGATATTACTTTCAAGAAAATATGATCTCTCACCTCAAATTCGAGAGGTAGTCATTGGTCTATCAGCATAACTTTTCTATCAACTTTGAGGTGTAAAAAGACATTGTCGTATCAATTTTACTTTTTCAGGGGTATTTCTAATCACATTTAGACTCGTGGTGGATCTATCTCCCATCCCAATCCAACAAATTAGAGATCAACATGGCCTTCCATATAATGCTTCATATGGTGCCATTTGTATACTTACTAATAACTATTGTTATATGCAAACTCTACTAAAGACAAATATTATTCCTAACTATCCTTGAAAGCCATACAACATGCTCGTAGTATATCTTCTAAAACTTGTTTGGTCCTTTTTAATTGACCATCAATTTGTGGATGAAAAATAGTGCTCATTACCGACTATGTTCCCATTACTTTCTAGAAACTATTCCAAAAATGAGTCATAAATCTAAGATCTCTATCTGATACAATATATACTGGTATTCTATGTAATCAGATAATTTTTTATATGTATAACCTTCACAATTTCTCTTGTGTTCAGGTCATTCACACTGTCAAAAAATGTACCAACTTTGTAAGCTGGTCCACTATCACTCACACAACATCCTATTTTCATGATGTCATTAGAAAGTGAGTCACAAAATTCATCGTGATATACTCCCACTTCCACTCTGCTATCTCTAATGGTTGTAGTAACCCTGTTGAATTCTGATGCTTAGCCTTTATCTATTGACACATGAGACATCATTGAACAAAATTCTCATTGTGTCTCCTGGATGTACTACAAAATGAGAATAGTAGAATTCTCTAAGAACCTTCTCTTTCAATTCTACTATTTAAGAAATCATGATCCGTCCCCTAAACCAAAGACTACCATCTATATGAGTGGCTCAATCCTCATCCCCTATACCAGTCCCTACGTGGTTCTTTATGGATAATATTTCTGCATCTTGTTTCTAGATTTCAATCATCTTATTCAATAGGAAAAATGTCGGTACTACTCTCTTGATAATACCCTATATTTGATTGCATATTATAAGTTGAATCATTCCACCGTCTCAAGCATGTTCCATTCATTTAAAGCTATACTTACTAGTGCACCTCGTGACTTCTGACTAAGTGCATCAGCCACCACATTTATCTTTTCTCGATGGTAATACAAAGTAAAATCACATTCTTCCAGATATTTCATCCATTGGCACTGTCTCATATTAAGGTCTCACTGTGTGAAGATATATTTTTTCCTTTTATGATATAAAAATACTTCAAATTACTCGTCATACAAATAGTAGCATCATATTTTTAAGGCAAAGACTATAGCTACCAACTCTATATCATATGTGGAATAATTTTGCTCATTGTTCTTTTAGTGCCATGAACCATAAGCTACAACCCTTTTGGATTGTATCAGAACACATCTCAACCCATCTTTTAAGATATCACAATACACTATATATTTTTTCCATAATCGAAAACTATTAGAATATGGGCTAAAGTAAGTCTCCTTTTCAATTCCTAGAATGTCTTCTCACATGGATCAGTCCGCTCATACTTGACTTCATTTCTGGTCAAACTAGTTATTTGAGCAGCTAACCATGAAAAATTCTCAATAAATCTTCTGTAATACCTAACCAATCCCAAAAAACTACATATCTCAAAAACTAACTCTAGTCTCTCTCAACTCATGAATGCCTTAACTTTTTTAGGATCCACTAAGATACTAGAAGCTGAAACTGCATGTCCAAAAAAGTATACTTCTGTCAAATAAAAGTTATATTTACTAAATTTATCATATAACTTATATTCTCTCAAAGTTTGGAGAATAACTTTTAAATGATCTTCACATTCTCTCACGAACTAAAAATAAATCAAAATATTATCCACAAAAATTACAACAAAATGATCTAAATATGACTGAAATATTATATGCTTGAGATCCAAGAATAATACTGGTGCATTTGTTTATCTGAAAGGTATTACTATATATTCAAAATGCACATATCGCATTCTAATTATTGTCTTAGGAATGGTAGCCTTTCTAAATCTCAACTAGTAATACCAGGTATAAAGATCTATTTAGGAAAAGACTCATACCCATTTTATTTGGTCAAACAAATCATCAATCCTCAGTAGTTGATATTGATTCTTTATCGTAACCATGTTCAACTATCGATAATCAATACATAGTCACAAGGTCTTATCATTCTTCTTTGCAAATAGAACTAGAGCTCCTCATGGTGAAGTGTTCAATCTAATAAAACTTTTATCCAACAAATCTTGTATCTAGATTTTGAGTTCCTATAATTTGACTGTTGTCATCTTATGTGGAGTCATAGAAATAAGTGATGCACCATGGTGCAACTCAATACTAAAGTCTACAACCCTATGCGGATGTAATTGGTAGTTCATCTGGAAAAATATCATCGTATTTACAAACTATCCAAAAAAGATTCAAATTCGATGTTCCTTCATCCTCTAGGGTGAGGCATACCAGTCAACTCATCAGTTGTTCATATCATATATAATCATATATAGTATAAGTTAAAGCATCATGCTAATCCTCTCTAAAATATATTACACACAAAATCTAATGTGTATGCAATAATTCTTCTATGATTACAATGAATAATGACTCACTGTACTATCAACTAGTCCTTGCCAAGAATTACATCAAAATCCTATATGTCCATAACCCTAAGGTATACTATGAGCAGAATCCCTGAGATTTCAAACTCACAATCTTGATATATCTAACTAATTTTCACCTTAGTCCCCAAGGGAGAAGTCACATGCAATGGCTCATCCTAGTTTTTAACATCTAATTTTAATTCTTTCACACATGATGCAGAAATAAATGAATGTGATGCACTAGAATCAAATAAATCTCTTGCCCATAAATGAAAAAGAAAGAAAGTACTTTGTATTACTGATAGATTTATCCTCTCCATCTCTATTGTAATGGCATAGACACGCCCTTGGGTCCTCAAAGTCTCAGCCTATGAGCCCTCTCCTCGACCTATACCTATGCTTAGGCCTCTCTGATCTGCTTGTGAAGTAGGAAATACTTGTGAAGTACCTCAAAATTGCTCTCGATTCCCTTGACCTGTACTAGAGAAATGAGGAATAAACTGTGTTCGCATATTTTCCATGAATGTCTAGGATTGTGATATCTCATAATTCTGGGATCCTTGTTTCAGTGAGCACTCTCATTTCAAATGTCTAGGCTGATGGCAGGGAAAATAAATTCCCTATCCAATTTGGCTAGAACTCCCAGTCTGGTCTTGGTCCAGATAACTGCGACCTTATCTCTAAAATGCTTAGAAAATAAATGGTCTTTGCTGCTTACTAGAAGAATAATGACTTGTTTTCTCTTTATACTAGTACTTCCACTCGCCTCTCATATATTCCATGTATTCTCAACATCTTGCTCGATGGCTAAAGCTATCTTAACCATCGTGTCTATATCTTGGATGAGAAATCCCATAATTTTGCTTCGGATGGATAATATCAATTCATCTTCAAAATTACGAACCTTAGCAGTATTTGTGGCCACATAATCATTCCAAAAACGTGCAAACTATATGAATTTAGTCACATAATCAAATACTATCATATTTCCTTGTTTGAGTTCAAGGAATTCTCAAGCCTTAGCATGTCAAGTTGAAGTTGGAAAATATTTTTCCATGAAGAGTTCTTGAAATTTTTCTTATGTCATGATCTCTATATTTTTCAAGGCCTTGCTCCAATTTCACCAAATTTGTGACTCGCCATCTAGCTGGAATACTCCTAACTGGATCTTTGTGACATTGAAAGTGATCTCTATAGCTTCTAAGATTTTTTCAATTTGTCAAAATCAATGATCTACTGCCATTGGGTCCCCTCCTCCTATAAATGTTGGAGGATGATATGCCTTGAACCTTTGAAGGTTATTTGGCCCTTCCTGACCTGTAGCTACACTAGTGTGTGCAAATATGGCAACTACGACACCCATTGCCTCTATGAAAGCCTGCTTGTCAAAGAAAACATGTGTTTGATTCTCATTTCAGGGACATCCTCTGTGTCCTCATTTTCTACTTTCCATCTACACAAGTCAAATAATAATTAAAAAAAATTATATTTTTGTTCTATTATTAGTGCACATGCCAACTAATAAGACTTTTTATTTTGAAGATATCTTTTCATTTTCCGAACTGTTAAGGTTATGTTTTCTTACCCTAATATTTTTTTTTCACACTACATATAATCTATATAATCTAAAACATGCACCATGCTCCAAACTTATGTATACATAATAAAAATTCACTATATGTCGTGATCTCCTTCTAGGAAATTTACTAAACTTTGACACCAAGGTATTACCTAGATATTAATTTTTTCGAGCATTAGATATTTGTACATCTAAAATTTCCTACTAAGTTATGAAATTTGTACCAATTTTGAGCTATAGGTAATTGTATACCTAACCTCTGATACCAAACTATGACACCTCAATCCCCAGGGGTCTCATTCATTCATCACATAACAAAATGTGCAATAAAATAATATTTTTATTTCCAAATGTTGCGTACACATGTTTTTTTTTCTTTTATTTGCTTAGTGGAATAAAAAAAACATAATCTACAATTAAAGCCACTACTGGCTTCCATCACACGCACGATCCCACATGTGGGTTTGTCATATGGCCTAAACTTGTACCTGAAAGAGGTTCCACAATAGAGTAAGCAAAGCACGGTAGAGATAACCTCTAATAGGGCTACTCCCCACCTAAGTGCACATAAAAAAAACATCATGCATAATATATCAATACTCATTCAAGGACAATATTTACATGATGTAATTGTGGATGAAATATTTTTATGACCATATCCCGAGTCTCACCGACTCTCTCACACATGTCAAAGCAAAGTGTGACATATTCCATATATATGTAAATATATATATAAATACATTTTTTCCTTTTTTTGGGAATACTTCAAAAAATAATACTACGTAACTCAGTCCGGACGTTGTCCCAATTCAAGTTCACATAATAATACCCATTAAACCTATATATATATATATATATATATATAAACCATGCATCCACCCATTTACTTGGGATGTTTCAATGCATATGAAATGTAAATATGACAATTATGATTAAACCATATTCCAAGTACAGTTATAACTACACAACCATAATTTTTACTACAATATATTTTACTAAACCAAATACTGAAATTTTTACCAATTAAATATTCAAAATTTAATTTCTAAAACAATTTGAATTGAAATATAATTCACAATTATTTACGGTCCTTAAATAGAAAGAAATTCTAATAAAAGAAAACTACTACTTTTTAGAATATTTTACCGAAACTTTGGAAATTTGATATCAACACGAAGCTTCCGTCACGTAGAGCAACTTTTATTTTTAGACTATTTTGTTTCGGCTCTAGAATAATCAGTTAATAACAAAAGAAAATCATCATATCTTTTATTTTTTTTTTCTATTGGCACTGCTCTAATGACCGACCTTTCCTCCGTATCCTTTTTTTTTGTTCCCACATCTTCCTGATTCCCATCGATTTAGTGTTTTTTTTTTCATTATTATTATTATTTTATTAAAATAATATAAATAAAACCTATTTTATTCTTTTTTTTTGATGCCTAGGCTGCACATGCACGCATCTACTTTGTTGGCCCTATTTTTTCCTCTTTTTCTTTATTTCATGATTATTATAATAATAATAAAATAAAATTATAAAAATTGATAAATTTTGACTTTCTTAGAATTTGATGAAATATGTCACTGTAACTATATTTCCCAAGACGAATTCATTGCAAAAATCTATTTTATCATCAAGGTTCTAAAAATTTTCAGATTATTTTTTATTATTACAAAATTACCATTTTCTCTATTTTCTAGAAAAATCTTATTATTTATTTATTCATTTTTTTTCTAGATTTCATAGTTTTTCTATAAATATCTAATTCACATATATAATTTTCATAGTTTATCTTTAGACTATTATACCCTCCCCTCCTTTGATTATTCTATATATATATATATATATATATATATATATATATATATATTCTAGATTTCATAGTTTTTCTATAAATATCTAATTCACATATATAATTTTCATAGTTTATCTTTAGACTATTATACCCTCCCCTCCTTTGATTATTCTATATATATATATATATATATATATATATATATATATATATATATATATATATATATATATATATATATATATATTAAATAGTTTATTTTTAAAAGTTTTTATTTGTTGCCCAAAGTGCCGATGAAGCGATAGCTTCGGTGTCATGATGAGCAATGACATCTAAGAAAAAAAAATATGAGATGCAATATCTAGTGTCTGATATGCATAGAAAAATTAAAGTATACATTATGATTTAATTTTAATTACTTTATTTAATTTAGATAACTAAATAAATTAAAAATTTAAATAAAAAATTTAAAAATAGTTTTCTCTTTCTCCAATTCATTTTTTTCTAGTCCAATCTCATATTCATATATCAAAAAATAATAAATAATAAATTTAATGAAAATGAATGAGACAAACATAAATAATAATGATAAGTCAACTAAAAGATCCAAGATACACACTAGGTTATCTTATATGGTAGCAATACAATTACCTAAAAAACCTAAAACTAGGAAAGCTTTAGTAGGCAAGATATACTTTAAGATAATTAAAAATAAAAGTGATACGGATATTGAAGAAGATTCAACATAATATATATATCCTAAAAGAATATATATGTGTAGGAGTATTAGTGGTGCATGGCACCTTAAGAGGCATACTAACTAATATTCCAAAAATATGATATATTAGTTCTCAAACAGACCCAACTTAATAATGAAATCTTTGAAGTTGGTGTTAGATTTACTATAATGAGTTTGAGAGGGAAGATATTACTAAATTAATTACTAGCATGAGTCTTCCAATTAGATTTTTAGAGAATCAAAGAGTAATTAATATAATACAACTTATTTCTAGCATGGTTCTCATAGAATTCCTAGGTCTATTGTTTGAATGACATAATCAAAGATTTTAAATTAAAATAATAATTAGTAATTAACAAATTTAAAAACATAATTGAGTAGCATCCATGACATCACACATATAGACTAATTAAGATGAAACATCATTTATATTTCTCCCCACCCACTATGTAAATTCTAAGTGGAAGCAAAAAAAAATTATGATTTTCCTAGATCCTCTTTCCTCATGATGAACTTGTCATATATAAGTGTCTAAGAAGGATCATCAGAGGATATGATCTTCAAATAAAAATTGTAGTATTACATATGATAATGGTTGAAATAATGGTGTTACCATTAATATGCTTATTATAATTATTAGAGATAAACCCTTAATTGAAAATTTTCATGTTAGATTTATATATCATATAATTAAATTAATAGTGCAAGCATGAATAAAAGTTATTTCACCTACATTAAAAAACATAAGAAATTTACTAAAATACCTTAGGACACCTAGTAGATAACATGAGTTTCATACTATATGTTTGTTAGTCTATTGATAATTCAATAACATCAATAATAAGAGTGGGAGACATTGCTTTCATTTTTGAAATTCTTAAAATTTTTTAAGATATAATAAATATGTGTTCATCTGTGTATACTTTGATTACTTATATTATACTCAGATATCTATGCAACATTAGAAGTATGTTTAACATGTATAAAAGACATCCTGATTTTAGCGCTATGACCATGGAGATAGAAACCAAGTATTTAAAATAGTAGTTCTCTATTCTATCCCTATATTGCTTGATTGTCTCTATGAATCCTATAGTTAAGGTAAAAATGGTAAAAAATATATTATGATACATATCAATATGCATGAACCAAGCATAACTAGATAGTTGAATTCATGAAAAATAAGATAAGATGTATACATATTATGACAATATGTATGGTAGTTATAACAAGACTCAAGTACAAACATAAATGATCTATATGGAGATGATTCCTTTTCTTTTCAATGAGTAAGAGATACATGCTAATTGCTAGGATAGTCTATTGAATAGGATCGAGCTGTTTCTATACTTAGATATTTATTACTATTTTATCATATTATATGATGATAATAAAAATTTAGATATAATGAGTTTGTTGAAATCATATGAATACACTTATCTAATACTATCTAAGATAACATGTGATCAATGAACCCTTTCGATGTCTAGAGTAGCATTAGAGTCTCTTTTTTTAATATTGTGAATATTATTATAGTTATAAGATCTAAATTGTGACTTGATATCATAGAAGCAATTTTAGGATTGAAGGACTATGAAAATTCAAAATCAGTATTCATGATATGTTGAAAGATCAGTTAGTATATAATAACTCATGTGATGACATCAAGGATAGTAAGCCCAGCACTAAGTTCAGAATCAAACATGGTGATCTAATTCATACTAGTACCATAGTTTGATTGATGATCTTGGATATTAGACCAAGCTACTGAGAAAATTGACATATAATATGTTTAATTATGCATTTTTGCTATTGTAATTTTTTTTTACTTTTTAACCATTTAAATTTATTGTTATTTGGCATACAATATCATTATGTTCAAAAATGAAATACATAAACCTTTTTTTATTAAGTTATTGGCGTATAAATTTTATTAATTTTTATTTATTTTGTAGTTCATTAAAATTTAATTTTTATATTTATATTTTAGAAAAATAAAAGTTAACTTATAAATTTAATTTTTAAAGTATTAACTTAAAAAAATTTACACATGCCATTATCATCTGCTAATGCTAATTGCCTTTGCTTAGTGTCCACAAATTTGTTTGGCATTGCCCACTAGGTAAGGCCCCAACACTACCCAATTCCATTGGGACGTGGAAAGTGGGTGGGCATGGCCAAAAATCACAAGCACTAGCCAATGGGCTAAGTCATGTAGGCCATTCCTAGTGGCTAGCATAATTGTGCAAGGGTAGGCCTAAATAAGCATGACAAAGTAAGATCCAAAATCCCCAATTCAGAGAGGCATGCCATCAGGTTGTGTTAGGCCGAAATAAAAAGTTTTAGTTTTAAGCACGACATGACACGGGTCACCATTTCATGTGTGTATGGCACAAAATCTTGGCCAGACTGGTTCACCAAAATATATGTCATGCTAGTCTAGCATGATTCATTTGACACATCAAATGAATATATATAAATATATAAAAAAATATATAAATATATAAATATATAAAAAAATAAACAAATACACACACACACACACAAATACACACACACACATACACAGATATATAACCACAGAAATATATATATAAATATAATATATATATATATATATACATATATATACATATATACACATATATATGAATATATATGAATATAAATAAGTATAAATACATATATAAAAATATATATAAGTATTTATAAATATATATAAATAATTAAACAAAAATATATAAATATATAAATATATAAATATACGAATATAAAAATATATTAATATATGAATATACGAATATATGAATATATGAATATATTAATATATTCGTATATGAATATTTGAATATATGAATATATTAATATATTCGTATATGAATATTTGAATATATTCAAATATTCATATATTAGTATATAAGTATATAGATATATATATATATATATATGAATGTATGAATATATGAATATATAAATATATGAATATATGAAAATATAAATATATTAATATATAAATATATAATATATAAATATATAAATATATAAATATATAAATACATAATAAATAAATACATAAATACATAAATACATAAATACATAAATATATAAATACATAAATACATAAGTACATAAGTACATAAATACATAAGTACTTAAATACATAAGTATATAAATATATAAATATATAAATATATAAATATATAAATATGTAAATATCTAAATAAATATATAAATATACAAATATATAAATATATTTGTATATATAAATATATTTGTATATATAAATATACAAATATATAAATATATTTGTATATATAAATATACAAATATATAAATATACAAGTATATAAATATACAAATATATAAATGTACAAATATATAAATATACAAATATACAAATATACAAATATACAAATAAATAAATATACAATTATATAAATATACAAATATATAAATATACAAATATATAATTATACAAATATATAGATATACAAATCTATAATTATACAAATATATAGATATACAAATATATAAATATACAAATATATAATTATACAAATATATAGATATACAAATCTATAATTATACAAATATATAGATATACAAATCTATAATTATACAAATATATAGATATACAAATATATATATATATATATATATATATACAAATCTATAAATATACAAATATTATAAATATAATATGTAGAAATATACAGATGTAGAAATATACAGATGTACAGATGTACAGATGTACAGATGTACAGATGTACAGATGTACAGATGTACAGATGTACAGATGTACAGATGTACAGATGTACAGATGTACAGATGTACAGATGTACAGATGTACAGATGTACAGATGTACAGATGTACAGATGTACAGATGTACAGATGTACAGATGTACAGATGTACAGATGTACAGATGTACAGATGTACAGATGTACAGATGTACAGATGTACAGATGTACAGATGTACAGATGTACAGATGTACAAATATACAAATATACAAATATACAAATATACAAATATACAAATATACAAATATATAAATATATAAATATATAAATATATAAATATAGAAATATAGAAATATAGAAATATAGAAATATAGAAATATATAAATATATAAATATATAAATATATAAATATATAAAATCAAGAGATATTGTCTGAATTGATTATTGCACATGATCTACTTTTCAATATTGTTGAGTGGAGGGTGTTTAGAAAGTACTATAAATTTTTGAATGAAGATTGTAAATGTATATCCAAAAAAATAGCTAAATGTGATGTGATGAAAAAATATATGATTGGAAAAGAAAAATTGAAGCAACAATTAGGCCAAATTCTAGGTAGAGTGTGTTTGACGTCTAATTGTTGGACAACATGCACTAATATTGGGTATATCTCTTTGACTGCACATTATGTTGATAAAGATTGGAAGCATAAAAGTACAATTTTATCATTTACTCACATGCAAACTCTACAAATTGGTCATGATTTGGCATTGAAGGTACTTGGATTATAAAAAAATTGGGGAATAGAGAAAAAAATATTTTCCATTACTTTGGATAATGCATCTTCAAATTATAACATGTGCACCATATTGAAAGAACATCTATGCTTATCAAATAGCTTGTTACTTAATAGAGAGTTTTTTCATATTAGATGTTCTGCACATGTCTTGAACCTTATTGTTCAAGATGATTTGAAGATTGCCAGTGATGCATTGCTTAAAATTAGGCATCAGAGATTAGGAAAAAACAATTCTTTCAATGTGTTGAACAAATTGGTGGGATTGATACATCAATTGGATTGAGATCAGATTGTGTTACTAGATGGAACACAACTTATACAATGCTTGGGAGTGCAATCAATTATCATCGGGCTTTTCATAGTTTGAGTTTGATTAATAAAAAATAAGTTGTGTCTAACTAATGATGAATGGTTTAGATTAATTTCAATGTATGAATTCTTGAAACCATTTTATATAATGACCAACTTGATTTTTGCATCATCCTATCCTACTTATAATTTGTATTTTGGGGAAATTTGGAGGATAGAACTTCTCTTGAAATCCAACTTGGAAAATGAGGATTTGTTAATTCAAAGTATGTGTAGTAGAATGAAAAAATTATTTGATAAGTATTGGAGTGATATATAGTGTGGTTATTGCATTTTGGGCTATTCTAGATCCAACCACCAATTGTTGTTAAAGTTTTTATTCAAAACTTGACCCGCGTGGCTATGAAGAAAGATTAGAAAAGGTTAAGAAGTCTTTGTATACACTTTTTGAGGAATACAGAAACAAAAGTGCATCAACTACCTTGACCATATTTCTTCTAATGTATGTCAACCATCAATTGTTGTTAGAGGAGAAAGGAAGATGGAGAAGTTGCCTACATATGATGTAAGTTTCCTTCAATGAAATTCATTATATTTTTTAAATGAAATGTTTATTTGTTTAATATAATATTTATTTGTCATTTGATATGATTTTAAAGAAATTGATTTCCATGAAACTAATAATTATGATAAGTCTCAACTTGATCTCTATTTAGAAGAGTTGAGAATTTCATCCTCTGGAAATTTTGATGTGCTTGGTTATTTACTTTAGCATTCCTATAACTACTATAGCATCAGAATCTACTTTTAGTATTGGCTCATGTGTTTTGAACAATTATAGAAGTTCTATGCTTGATGAAACTGTCCAACCTCTCATATGCACCAGCAATTGGTTACTTGGTTTTGTTGGTAAGTTTAACTTTTTTATTGAGGATTCATAATAAGTATTTCCTTTATATAATTACTTATTATTTATTAACTTGTGTTTGTTTAATTTTTAGATGATGACGATGATGACTCATCCGACATTGATGATATACATATTTCTGATGTGGAGTCAAATGTTGTTGTTGGAGATGATGAGGATGAAGATCGAAGATTGGGGGAATATGAATTTTATTTGAAAATTTGGATTTGTATTTTTAAATATATTATTTAGTAGTTTTACAATTTGTTAGTTTGTTTAATATAATCACATGCAATTTGGTTGTTATGTATATATATATATATATATATATATATATATATTAAATATGTAGTGTAATTGAAGAGTATGTAATTTTTTAGCTTGTTTTAGCTTTTATCATGTTGATGAAAATGAATTTTTGCGTAAAAATATAATTGCATTCAATTTTCTCCTATTTTAGGCTTTTAGCCCATTTGGCCCATTTTGGCCCACAATCCATGCAGGGCTAGGCTTGCAAATATCTGGCCCAAATAAAAATGGGCCAAAGTGACCCCATCTATTTTGGCCCTTGGCCCGAATGAGCTAGGCTAGCCCATTTCTCAACTCAATGCATTTCCCATGAAGTACCTATCACCATCCTTCATGGTGATGATGTGACTTCTACACTAAATGTGAAATTATTTGAAAAATATTCTAAAAAATATCCACCTCAATCGAGAATTAGTTCCTATAAGATATGTATAATATATTAGCATATAAAATTCTTTATACTTTTAGCTTCATAAGTATCATACTCCATATGATTAACATATCCAAATATTAAATTTATCTGACACATCATGGTTAGAATACTAGTCACTTTCTTCCTATCATATATGCAAGTGAGCCTCATGGTTTACCTGTCACATTTACCATGACAATACATACAAACCTATCAATAGTCAAATATGTAATTCAAGTACTAGTAAATCATCACATCCATCAATTTCCATTCCAAAACAAAAATCAATTACATTCAATAACATCAAAACCATTTTGACATCATATAGACAAGATATCATAACTCCTAGAACTCAATTCAACCTAACATTGAGGAGAGATCCATGAGATACAAGGAAAAAGTTTCATGAACTCGAATTCCTAATGATAACCCTCATGAGAATCAAGGATACAAGCACTAACATCATGCTATTTTGATTGATTTTTTTGAATATACTTTATAGAGGGGGTTTGAGAGTTGTGTCACCTGATTATAGGGTTTACGTTATGTATTGTGTCCCTTGCTTGCTATTGGATTTATAGAGAGTATAAAAATGGCTTATATGGTTGTTTGATGTGCTTTGACTTTGCATTGTTAAGAGGAGAAGAGGATGATCCTTTTGATTTTCATTATTTTTTCTTTTATACTTTGATATTTCTACATTTCTTTAAGTAGAAAATCAGAACTCTTAAAATGTGTTGTGACTTTGGCCTTCATCTCTTGAGATCAAGGTCACAACTCTAGAAAGTAGTCATGACTCTGAAATATATCAAAATATTTTTATAATACTAACTCGCGATACTGAGAAGTGTCTATGACTTTGGTCTCTTATCTTTGTAACACGAAATTATTATGCTTAAAATAACTGACTTTGGCATTAGTTTCACTTGGTCATCATCATGTGGTCATAGCACTAGAAATGGCTATGACATTGAGAATTGCCTCTCAAATGCATAATATGGACATGATACTATAAATGATCTCTCTTGGGCATAATATGGCTGCAATGCTAGGAATGGTCGCACTACTAAGAATAGTCTCTAATGTGTATATTATGGACATAATGCTAGAAATTACCTCATTTTTGGTTTTGACCTTTTTCATATATAACATGGCCATAATGTTGCAAACGACTATGGTACTAGCAATTAACACAAATATAAAAGTCATGAGTTTGTCTTCTCTTGAGGATAAGACTCGTGGCCTTAAGGAATAGTCATACTCAAGTAAATGTCCTCTATAATATCTTGTTACCAAAATTTATGGTGCTCGATAATTATCATAGTTTTGGCTTGAGTAGTTTTGCCTTTATAATGTTCTATAGCTCAAAATCATAGCTTTTTCAAAAGTTCGTGGCTATGATGTGAAACTACAAATCCTTATTAAAGATAATGTTGCGGCACTAAGAAGTTGTCATGACTTTTAGTAGTAATATGGTACTTGGTTACTATGAGACGAAATTAATTATAGACGTCTAAATTTTATAAGATAAGTATAGTTATGACTCTATGATAATATCATAAATATAAAGAATATGTTGCCTAATTGAAGGATTTGCTAATGAGGTAGTAAAGTTATGACATACAAATATTCTCATTATTAATTAAGTAGAGTTTTTGCCATGAATAGACATCAAAATTTCTCAATGATCCATAAATCACCAAGCACACAATAGTTTCCAAAAATCAATAGATTTCATGTCTATTCATCAAAATTCACAAAAACTCCAATGTTATGAAATTGATCCAATTATATCTCATTTTTTGAGCTTATATATCATCTAATAGCACTACAATACTCAAGAATATTTGATAATTTGAATACTACATAAACTCTTATACTAAAACTATTGATTAGCCTCAAGTAATAACTTCCCCCTCAATATAAAAAATAATACAATATCATCTCATATAAATTCAACACAAATGGTTACAACATCACAATATGAAAATAAACATGAGTATAAATCAATGGACTAAGAGAGGTCGATGATATGATTTTTATTAGGATCATACTCTTTAAAGGTGAAATATAACTTAGAAAGCCCAAATGGTTGCATAGAAGTGGATGATCTATCTGAATATCTATTTTGTGTAGCTTCTCAATTCAATATCTTTGCTACAATGTCACAAAGTGTCTATTATCTTTACCAAATAGAATTCAATGCACCCTCAATGGATCCAATGAAAAATACACATCCTTTTGATTTTCATTAGAGTTTATCAATTCCTCTATCCATAGGTTATCTAGATATTTTATCTCATTTCCATTTGTATCATTTCTTTTAACCA
This sequence comes from Sapria himalayana, assembly GCA_029783825.1. Taxonomy (NCBI): domain Eukaryota; kingdom Viridiplantae; phylum Streptophyta; class Magnoliopsida; order Malpighiales; family Rafflesiaceae; genus Sapria; species Sapria himalayana. The sequence continues at coordinate 9,446,722 of JAREIK010001563.1, read as the reverse complement.
TCATTTTTTTTCCAATCCATTATGCTATCCTCATAGAAATTTTCAAATAATTTAGTGTTTCCTATCAATCTAATATCAATGAGTTTTATCCCCTCCTCCAAAAGTTTGTAGATGGTGTCTTCAAATGTTTTTTGATTTGTGATAAAAACATCTCTTTTTGTTGGAGATATTTTTTCCACATTGCATTTCATTTTTTTCAAATAAAAATTTGATCTCATTTTTCATGTATTCCTTATTTCTTTCAGCATGCTATTGTACATATTACAACATGGGAAACATCAAAAAACATACCTTTATGTGCAGCTAAGGATTACTCAATGCATGCTTGCTCATATTCTCATCTTCTTTTTCTTCTTTTCATCTTTTGTTTATCAGTTCTGGTGAAAGATGGTACTTTCTTTGAAATTTATGTTTGTACTTCCCCTTCAAGTATTAGCTTTTTTTTATCCCCTTCAGTTCTTCTTTTAAAGTGCAACATTGTTAAGGAAGACACTATTCAATATATCGCATCAACTTGTTCATTCATGGAGGCTCCTTCAACTAGACATAATAAAGTAATAAGGGAATGGTGAATTAGTTGGCCAAAAACTTTATCTTCAAGGAACCCAATAATTAATTTCTCCAGAATATTTTCTACATCAAAACTATAACCAATGAGAATGACATATGGCAAGATTTCTCTTTGTAGAATGATCATTGAGACATGGAAAGTAGGTAATAAAAAAGAACATATGAAATACAACCAAAATTTACTCACATTTATGAGTTCTCTTCACATCAAATATCTAAATGTACTTTTTGAATTCACCCTCTATGCGACCTTTCCATATGTCAACAAAACTAGTGATAGCTTGAAAATTGGGTTGCCTATAGATGGATTTAAAATCCATGCTATCTTTAGCTCATTAGAATCAAAACAACTCATTTATTATCCGCATATCAAAGCATGCCCAAATACAATTCACATAAATATATTTTCATTTTCCTATCATTCAAATAAGCATTGAATTCTTTAAAAATGGAAACAATGCCCATTATATATGCGTCCAAATTAATACGTAATTCTTCTTTTTGATAATAATCCCAAAATGGAGGATGAATTCTTTTAAATCCTCTTTCACTAAAAAAGAATTTCTTTTCAATAATTGGGTCAATTCATTATTGCCCCAATTTTGTAACAAAAATAGCCATGGGCATTTCAACTTCAGGTGGAATTTCTATAGTGCTTGGTTTATATTACTTTTTTTTTCCTTGTAGCTTGTTTCTATGACTTTTTTTTTTCTTAGAAGATCTTCTCTATTTCATTGTTGAATCAACAAGATTAGTGAATTTTGGGTTGGGTTGTTGTAGCATTAAGAAATAAATAGAAACTTGTTGAATAATTTTTAGGATTAGTTATTTATAGTCATGACCTAATTAATGAAGGTCATAGCTCTACATACTTGCTTTTCTTTCTCTAACTAAAAAGATGTGACACTATGTCAAGTTAGTACTTCAAATTCATGACATTGAATCACAACTATGTCAAGTTGTTAATTCAGGATTTGGGATTTGATGATATTTTTATTTATATAATACCAAAGTCATGGCATTAAGCACCAATATAGTTTTGTCATTCATCTTCTGATGGATAGTTTCTTTTTTTAACACCAAAATTACAACATTAAAAAAAGGTCGTAACTTTGGGCTAAAATATAAAATTTGTAGTTGGTTCAATTTTATTATTCTTTTATGTAAGAGAGTTTTTAAGTGTAACTATGTAAATGTAATGCTAACTTTACAACAAAGACACTTCATCAAACAAACAACATAAGTAAATCTTAGCTTGCCTCCCAAGTAGAGCTACATTTAATGTCCATAATTAGACCATCAATGACTTTCTCCTACATTAGAGATCTTTAATGTCAAAGCTAACGTTTCTATGTAATTGTTGATCTCTTTTCTTTTTTTACTTTTGGTATCCATCATTGATGTTAGATAAGTAATTATCTCAATGATATCATCTACAAGGATAGTTGGAATTAAGTAGCTCTTCTTTGCTTTTGGTATTGCCTTCACATTACAAAGCATCTGGACTTTTTTGAATTTTTGTTGCTAATTCTGCTCCTCAACTTTTTTCATATCAGCGACTAAACTTTTATTGTTCACCTTTTCTTCTTGTATAATCAAGACTATATCTTCCATTTCATCTTTTGTGTTCTCAACTTCAATAATCTTCATATTATTCATCTAAACTTCTGCTATAGTACTTTTATTACACTTTTTGACTATCCTAATTTTTTCTATATCAGCCACTAAAACTTATGATCTAGAATTTTCTTTGAACATAACCAAATTAGTAACTACATTTCTTCCCCTCTATATCTCCCTCCATAGTCTATCCCTCTCTTTTGTAGCAGTAATTGATCTTCTCAAATATTTTAATATTTTGACAATCACATTTTCAAAATAAGATTTGAAGGATGGATGAGGCTTATAAAATGTGCTCCCCTCATGGCTTCCTTATCTACACTCATTTTAAATCTAACTAACTAATAATAATATTCATTTTGGTAGCTATTTAGTTTATAATAGAAGTCATTTCTTGGTGAATAATAAGTCTCCTAATATTGATAGTTTAAAATATTCTAATGCACTCTCATCTCACTTCTTTACAAATGATAGTCATCTTCATCATTCATCTTTTGATCTTCTTGTTTTCTAAGTCTTGAGGTATTAGCTCAGTCCTAGTATCTTGTTTTGTAGATTGGTGGGCTAAAAAAAGAAGAAAAAAACTAGCAAAATACAAAATACAACAATCCACTTTTCAAACAAGATAACAAGACTATCTATTGGATGGAATATTTTATCAAAATTAATGTTATCTAAATTACAAAAAAAAATTCATTTCTCGGGGATAATTTTGATAACGGATGTTGACTAACCAAACCAAACAAACCTGGTAATACCACAAAAAAATTATTAGAACTTTGTTATACAATCTAATTTTGTAGGTTTAAAAGTATACCAAAAGTTTATTAGTGATGACTGATGATATCTTATCAACAAAATTTTTGCAAGAATACAAGTTAGCCTTATAAGTTATAAAGAGAACTTTCATCCATAAATTAATTTCATATGGATTATATTAGTAGTTTAGTAAAGCAATAGTGAGACAATACAATTCTAGTAAAAGAGATATTTAGAGAGTTTAGTGTTACTCTTAGATCCTAGGATTTGTCCACTTACTATATACGATGGATATTAAAATACTTTAGATTATATTAAGTTTAGATAAAAGGTGAAGGCTAGGTTTTTGTGCAATGATCTCTTATCATCTTATGCTGAAGAAAGAAAGGATAATGGTAGTTAAAATTGCTACTAAATAAAATATATTTGACTTGTGAAACTACCTAATAGTGACTATATGTAGATTTTCATAAATTAAGTAGAGGAATGCTAAAGGATCACTATCCACTTCCATTCATGAATTAGATAATGGACATAATCTTATATCATTCATTCTATTTCTTTTTGGATAGATATTCATGATACAACTAGATTATTATCCACCAGCCTGATCAAGAAAAAATGGCATTCACTTGCACCTATGGCACTTGTGAATTTAGGATGAAGCTATTTGGTTTTTATAATACACTAGTGATGTTTTAAAAATGTATGAATATTATTTTTGTGAGTCTGGATAAGCAGATCATTTAAATATTTATAGATGATTTTTCTCAATATGAAGATTCTTTTGAAGAATGTTTGCAGAACCTGGAGCTTGTGTAAAAATGATATAAAGAGAAGAATTTTGTCCTCAACTAAGATAAAGATCACTTCATGGTTAACAAATGAATTATATTGCAGTATATGTTAAGTTTGTAAAATACAAAACATTCTACTATATTTGAAGTGATATTAGATGATGTCTAATCATGAAAATAAGCTAAGATTAAATCAATTTTATGACTTAGGAGTTTTAGTAGATTTTAATGAATAGTAATAAAATTATTTGTTTTTGGAAAAAAATTAGTGACTTTCTCATGTTTGTGCTCATCGATGTTGTGGAAATTTTTTTATGTCGTGACTATACCTCTTCATTAGCACAATCCTTCAACTATACAATACTTTCTTTCTGGCTATGATATTATGTTGGAGTCATAGTCAAATTTATCTTAGAATAATTTAATGGCTATAATATTAATTTCAATTCGCAATAACCAATAACTTTACCTGTGTTAAAAGTCATAGTCATTTTCAAGTATTGTGGCTTTCTCTTTACTAAGGATGTGTATTCCAAGTTCAAAGCCGGAACCTTTTTCCAAAGCCACGTCTTTTGAGACACAAAAAAATTATAGAACTAAAACTATTCAGGCCAAAGCTATGACATTTATCCAAAGTTGATACTTTTGAGCACATAATATTATAGAGAACATTACTCGAGCATGGTTACTTACAAGGTCACAATTTCTATCCTCAAGAGAACTCAAACCCATGACTTATATGTATGGGCTAATTGCCAAAGTTGTGACCACTTTCCAATGTGATGACCATGTGATTCTAAAGAAAAGCCAGGGCCAAAGCCGTGGCCATTTCCATCACTATGGCTAATTAATCCAAAGGAAGACTAAGTCCAAAGGCTTGGCCACTTTCTAGTGTCAATGCTATTTGTTTTAGAAATAAGTCCAAAGATAAAGTTACTACCGCTTCCTTATACCATGATCATGATATTCATAAGAAACACCAAAGGTGAAGTCACATCCATTCTCACCATCACATCTATTTGAGACATAAGAATGACCAAAGCCGAAGTCATACCGATTTTGAGTGTCATGGCCATTTGATGCCAAAGAATAAACAAATCAGTGACATATTAGCAAAGTTATGACTATGTGTTATAGAGACAAAATGCACAAATCATATACACTTCTCAATGTCATAACTTTATGTTATAAAAAGATTAAAGGTATCCAAAGCCACGCCCATTTCCCAAAGCCATAACCTTGAGCATAAAATACAAAGGCCAAAGACATTATGGCTTCACAAAGCCTTGACTTTTAAAATGGAAAAGTGTCAAAAGTATTAGATATAATAGAAAAAAGAAGAGAAAAAATGAAAACCCAAAATTGGACTCTTCTCCTCCTCTCTTTTAGACTAAAGCAAGGTATAACAATAACCCAGTGAAATATTTTTGCACTCCCTATGAGATCCATGAGTAACAAATGGATACAAGATAAAAACTAATCTTTATATTTTGGAAGCATGATTTTCTAACCCATTCTCCCTCTCTAAGGTGGATTCGGGAAATAAGTCAAAATAGCATGTGACTAGAGTTAATGTCCTCGATTCTCAGGTTGGCTATCATTGGGAACTATAGATTTGTAAGACTTTTTCTCTTATATCTCATTTAATTTTTTTCCAATTGTAAAACTAAATTTAGCTCTAGAGTTTGTGTAATTGTGATTCATGTGATGTATGAACTTTTGGTTATTAATTGATATGTTTGATTTATTTTGTGGAATGGAAACTAATGGAATTAGTGAGTGAATAAATTTTGAATTAGCTAGGGTTATAACTATTATGAATTTGCACATGTTGTCATGGTAGGTGGTGATAAGTAAACTATAAGGCTCAATCATGTTATGATATGAAATAATATTCTTTGCAACTAAGATGCATGAGATAAACATATATGTTAAAACCTAAAAATTTAAGTATGTTAATCATTGTTATAATGGCATTCATGAAGCCAAAGTATGAATAATTTTACATGTCACTCCATTGTACATATCTTAGAAAAACTGATTCTTGATTGATTATAAATATTTTATAGAATATTCTCTTAGGATTAACCTTTAGCATGAGAGTCACTTCATCACTATTGAGGATAGTGACATGTAATCCATAGGATATATGTGAGTTGTTGTGATTCAAAAAGTAGTGACAATCTCTTGAGTTGCTTTCACTCATATGATTACCACCTATGGGATTTGAGGGAAACATGTGTTAATTATGTGAGTATGATACTCATGATAATTATGTGAGTATAATACTCATGAAATAGAAAGTATAAATGCTTAGAAACCACATCAGTCCTTAGTATTTATAAAACATGAGACCAAAAAATAAGAATGTACCTATGAAGTAACGATCAATGATAGTTGATGAGTTACCTAAAAAATAATGAACTTGTGAATATCAATGGTGATAACTACCTTGGGAATATAAAAATGATGGACCCTTAAGTAGAAATAATTTGTTGTCTCAATAGTAAAGTATCAAATGTATAACGAGTATAATCATTGGGATATGCTCAATGGTGATAACTATGTTATATGATATTAGAACAAAGGGGTATTCTAACAATTATCTAATCTTTGTTCTATGTCCCAAACATAGATCAAAATTTTCGAACAAGCATCATATGAATCAAGTGAGAAACCATTAGCTAGGATCTAAGAATCATACCAAAATCTCTAATAACCTTTTCTACTAGAATTATATTGTCTCGCTATTGGTTTAATAACTAATATAATATCTATGAGTCAATATCTAGATGAAAATACTCTTTACTATTTGTATGACTCATGTACTTAGATTATATCTTTAACTTTATGCGATCTAAGACCAAAAAAGTATTATTTGTCATTATTTTCATTTTATTACTAATCTAACTTTAAAAAATTATAACTTTACATTTTATAAATTATTAAATTGTAATACAAATTAATAAACATAAATTAAATGTATACCATAATAGTGCAACTTTATTTCTACAACCGTCCACCTCTTCTTTTTTCTAAACTAGTAAGCCTAGAGCCGAAAGTAAAAAACATGATAAACCCAAAAAAGAGGGACTCAAAAAGCTAAAAATTAAAGAAGATATGAGAGGAAGTGAATTTGATAAATATCAATAAATTAAAATTTTATATTTATAGATAATTTTAACATTAAAATAATATTTTTTTTTTATTTTTAAAATTTTTATTTTATTTTTTAAGGGTAGCCGATAGCCTTGGGATTTGTGCACATTAGCCGTTGGAAGAAAATCCAACTGCTCAAAATATAATATAAAAACTAGTTTTTTTTTGTTTTTTTATAGACAACGATAACGACAAATATGTGCCTATCACTATCAATGTAGAGACACGGGGCAACAATTCTCACACATTATGTGAATGTAATGTGCAAAAAGGGGAGGCATATTTAAAAAAAAAACATGAGGACATGACCCGTGTCAATACTTGTGGACCATTCCAACAATCCATGCATGTATGTCATTCTTGGCCAGGCATAAGGCACAGTTGGCCCCTGGCTAGTATGGCACATGGCATGCCATGGGCTAGCATGATCACGATTCAAGCATAGTTCTAGATCATGTTGTGTGCGGCCTAGCACGGCTATTTCATGTTGCGTCTCTTGTTGTGCTTAGGCCACCCAACCCATTTGATACCTTTAATCAAATCTACTACTTGAAGACACACATGCACAAACTTGTCACTATCATGTCTACTTAAATTGGACTTTGATTATCGCACACAGTAGGTGTACAATATATGTTCTTAGTGATGCATAGTAGTTGTGTTCCCTTCTCTCTCTTTCAACATGTGTGTGCACTATGTCAGTACATTGAACTCATTTTCTCACTACATTTTATAGTTATCAGGCACATGTGCCCTAAGGTTTATTTTCTCTATGGTATGACTCTAATACTATGAAAAAAATAAATAATGATATGCAATAATCAAAATAAGAGAATGCCCAAAAGTAGTAAAAAAAGAAATAATATTATATTTCAAACCAAAGTCCAAGAGATAAATATAAAATGAAAATTATAAATAACAATTAATAATAATAACAAAAAAAATATAATCATAAATCCTAATAGAAGCATCAAAATCGAATCATAATGTACCAAAATAAAAATCATAAAATAAACACATCATCAATAAATAACAATCAATATCAATATCAATCAGTGTCTATATACAAATCATCATCATTATCATGTAAGTATCTAATGATATTGTTAGTGGTGGCATCAATATCCTCCAAGTCCTAGGAGTCATCATTTGCCAGCAACTCTTGTGCTCTTGGTCTTGCTATGTCCTAAATTTCCAACATTGAATCTTCCTAATGCTTCATGCATGCAAGAACCTCATTGATATCTAGCTGTAATCTCGATCTTCTATCTAAAATGATATTATATGCAACAAAAAAGTAGACTTCGATGTTATGCTAGACACCAAAAAAGTAAGTAAAACCATGCTATTGTGGACAACATGGGATATGTGGATTTATATGATTTCCACCATTATATAATATCAAGGTTTTTATTATCATTATGTGATATGATTGAGCAGAAATTAGTATCTAAATATCAAGATTGTTCACTCCTATTTGATGGATCATCTCATCATTTTACCATGCTAACTGAATGGCGCAGTTAATATCTTTAAATACTATTTTCATATCCATACTCGAAGCTTGACTACAACTAATACCATACTTAGTATCATAGTATATAAATAAGTCAATTAGTTTTTTGTGAATTAATCTTTTAGGTTGGTGGCTCTTGTTCATGCATGTGTATATGTATGTCAAAATATTCTCTAGTCCAACTTTAACCCTAGGATCCATCCAGGTAGCCAAGAAATAAATATATGAAATAGTAGACCAGTACATTAAATATTTGATTTCCATCTCAATGGTCATGACACTAAATATAGGGTGACCTCTAAACTTTTTAAACATGCTACTAATATTGCATATGTACCTGAGTGTAATGCAAATGGTGGGAGTGTATACAATTGAATACTTGTTCATCGTATCATAAAAAATCTTTAGAAATTTTATAAAAGAAATTCTTGTATCACAATCAAATTTTTCAATAATAAGTTTATCACTTTTACTACTGACATAATTGGATATCACGTGTTTATATCGAACACATGACTCTGACATCATGTAACTATAATTCCAATGGTATCTCATATCTATTTGGATTTTTTTTTGACCCACAAATAAATAAAGACTACTAAACTCATGTTGTCTTCTAGGTGCCCTAAAATAATTAGAGTTTCTTATTTTTTATAATATGGAGAAACAACCTTCATTTCTATATATACTATTAGGTCAATAATATGACACATACATCTAACATAAATTTTTTACCTAATATTTCATCTCTAATGGTCCTAACAAATATAATAATAATGACTTTATTATTAGATACATTATCAAATGTGATATTAAATATTGTATTGTGAATATAATAATCTCTAAAGATCATTATCATGCACTTATATATGATAGGACCATCATGAAGATGAAGAATTTTTGGATATCTTAAACTATTTTTATTAGATTTTCATGTTGAAACTACATAGTGGGTGGTAAGGCATGCAGATGATGTATCATCACAACTAGTTTAGATATCGGATGTCACAGACACTACTCCACTATATTTCCTAAATTCATTAATTATTAATTATTTGTATAACTTAATGTATTTATTATGTTATTCCTACATGTGGACCTAGGAATCCTATGATAAGTAGGCTAGAAGTAGGTCTACATGATACTAACTACCCTAGAATCCTCCAAAAATCTAATCAGAAGACTCATGATTGTAATTAGATTGGAAATATCTTCCCTTCCTAAATCATTGTGGTATATGAATGAGGTCAAATAAGCTAAACTAAATCTAGCTTCAAATACCTCACCACTCAAGCTCGGTTAGGTTTTCCTAGGATCAAATAAATCATATTTTTTGGTGTATTGATCGATATGCCTTTGTAGGTGGCTCATGCCAATTGTAATATGTATATATTTTTTGATAATTTATAAATTATGATAATTCTTCATCAACATGTCTAGAATTTCATGTTTTATTATCTTAATGTGAGTCCAAATTATTAAATTTTTTTTATTTTATATTTTTTAGGCATTTGAATTTGGGTCGAGGTAATGGGAAAAAACATAATTTTGACCTCAAACCTTTATGGAAAGTTATCATAATTATTCATATCTAAATTGATATTAATTTTATTATAATTATATTAACTATTAGCCATTAGTTAATTTTTTAGTTTATATTTAAAAAATTTAATTAATATGTATAAACAAATAAAAAAATAATCAAGATTCTAGTATCATTTTGTCTCAGTGTAACAACAACTAGAACTACATCTTAGGAATATATATTTGTGATTTTTTTTGTTGCAATAAATAAAAAACATTTCATCATTCCATTTTGGTTTCCAACTTCCAAAGGGCGGAGCCACAAAGAAAAAATAAATTATAGAATAAAAATTCTAAATTGAGAATAAGAGAGATGGAAAAATGAGGAGGGTAGGGAAGATGAGAGAGATATAAAATTGAGAATGAAAAACTATAAATATTTAATCTATATTTATAGATTTTTTTATTATTAGAAAATTATACTTTTTTCATTTTTTTGAATTTTTTTTAATATTTAAATGGCCAGAAACCTAACATCCATAAGATACTTGCCCCTAGCCATTGGACTAAATTCCAATGACCAAAATTTTCTCACTTTTTTTTTGTTTTTTATGCGAATGTCAACACATGCACCTGATGCTCCACATAGTCATATTGGAACTTTTGTCCCAATGGGGTGATCCTCCACATCAACATGGTGGTATGGGTTTCATTATAAAAATCCACCAAATGGTCATGACGGGTACATTTGAATTAAAAAGATCTATTATTTTAAAGGGTATGAGCATGGGCGGGTCACACATATCTAGTTCTTTATGATCCATGACCCATTCCTAGTCCAAGGTCATAATCACCGTGCTGATAGATTGTGCCCATAGGCTAGGAACATAGGTCATGTTTGACCTAGCACATGGCACAACAACCTCTAGCTCATCACGACATGAACATGTGTTTATCAATGTACATTTCAACCACTTTCAATGTACTCAGGTATATATACAATATTAGTAGCATATTTAGCAAGTTTGGAGGTCACCCTACATTTAGTGAAATCACCATTGAGATGGAAATTAAGTATTTAAACTACTAGCATATCATTTCATCTCTTTATTGTCTGACTATCTGTATAGATCCTATTGTTAAGGTGGAAAGGGTACAAAATATTTTGTCATACATATCCATGTGCATGAACCAGAGATGCTAGCATGAAGGTTTCATGTATGAAAAATTAACTAAATTATTTATATTATATGATACTAGGTATGGTAGTAGTTATAGCTAGGCTTTGAGTATGGACTAGACACCATATTCAGAGATGATGATTTCTCCATTCAGTTAGCGAGTAGAAAATGATAGGGTGATCTATCAAATAGGAGGAGTTATCTTGATACTTAGATACTAACTATTGTTCAATCTTATCACATAACGAAAATAAAAACCTTGCTATTTTATTATGATAGATATTATATGAATCTACTTATCCCATGATGTTTAAGATGACACATGATCTATTGATTCCTTTGGTGTTAAACATGGCATCGAAGTCAATTTTTTCTATTGCAGTTAATATCATTTCAAATAGGAGATCGAGATTGCGACCATATATTATTGAGGTACTTGCATGCATGAATGACTGAGAAGATTCAAGATTGAATATTTAGGATAGAGTGTGTGCACAAGAGTTCTAGCAGATGATAACTCGTGCAACATGGATATTATTGAGGTCACCACAAGTGATATATCATATGCTTACGTGATCATGAAAATTTGCATAAAGTCACCGATTTACATTGAGATTGATTGTTATTTGTTGATTTTGTATTTATTTTATGATTGTCATATTCATACGATATAATTCGCATTTGATACTACTATTATGATTTTATGATTGTATGTTTTTTTTGCTATTATTATTATTTATTATTTATCATTTTCATTTCATAGTTGTCTCTTGGAACTTGGTTTGGAAAAAAATTATTTCATTTTTATTATACTTACAATTATAGTTTATATTTATATATTTTACTTATATACTTATGCTTCATTAACACTATGTCTAATGTGTATTGTACATGTAATGTAATTATTTTTAATTTTCTTTGTTTTTTTTATTTTATATTTTTATTTTTAAGTTTCTCTGGTGACCAGAGTTTTAAAAGGCAAAAGCATAAGGTGGGAAATTTTTGTATTTGTGAGGTGAGGCACAAGCATTATGAGACTCACAATATATAATTAATTAATATTTTAAAATATATTAAAAAAATAGTATACATAAAAAAATGAAAATAATTCTTTAGAATTATAAAAAAAAACATACTAGTTCACATCTTTCACAAAAAAACCATAACAAAGTCATTAAATAGAAAATAGATTCAATTATAATAATATTTTCAAACTAAAAAAACTATAACCAAGTCATGAAATAAGAACTAGAATAAATTGTTTTAATTTAAATTTTTCTCTTCAAATGCATCATCATTTTCATTCAATGTATCTAAAGTTGGAAAATATCCACTATCATATATCCCTATATGATGTAAATCTTCATCTTCATCAATTGGTGCCAAATTGAACTTCTCTTTTTCTTTGCCTCCACTTGTACCTAGTATGAATTATGAATTAGGTGTAAATATTATAAGTTTTTTTATTAAATTTAATGAAAAATATGACTTCATTTTTTTAGTATGTACTTGGTACTTCATTATGTATTCATTTGTAATAATGTGAAGAAATCATGTGATTCTATGATGCTTGAGTCTATTAGGAGTTGGACGACACAACTCAAATAGCATCAACATTGAATAACTCATCTTCTTGAAGCCAAAAAATATCAAGGGAGTGGAAGGGATCTTCTTTCTCCACAATCCATTATTCATCATCCGAATTAATCTCCTCTACCAAAATTAGATCAACATTTTATTTCTAGTCTTTGTTCTCTCAATCTAGTTTTGTACCATACATACACATGAGTATTCAACCTTTGATGTTCAAGTCTATTTCTTTTTTTTTTATATGCAATTTCAAATAATAAAATAAATAAATTTATGTGTTAAAAAGAAATAAAGTTCTCTAAGATTAAAATAGAAATATATGTATAAAAATGTACAAAAGTAGACATATTACCTATTCAAATATTACCTAATCTAAGTTTTTTCATATCCTGAAGCATTACAAGCAAGACAAAGGACTCGAATAGCAAAATTTTGCAACTTCTAAAGAGAAGATCACATCCACCAACTTATAAGACTTTTTAATGTTCAAGAAGCAATTGCAATACTACTCCCAAATTTACCCTTTGCTTGGTCAAATGAGTCCAACTGAATATCGGCTTTTATATATTCTTGATAATCCAACATCATGTCCATGCATTCAAATAATCTCTTCTTCACCTCATCAATATTAGATAACTTATCTTCATACCACAATTGAGGATTAAGATAGTAACCAATTGCATATAAAGGTCGATGAAGTTGTGGAGTTCATCTTGTATCAATTTTTTTTTCTAAATTGGGTCATATTTTTTCTTCATACTCCCACAATTAAATACAATCTTCTCCTTAGCAGAATCTAATCATCTCATAAATATAACCCATGACTAATCTTTCCTCTGAAACAACTTCTCTCAAGACTCTAACTAATAGAATAGTGGTTTTCATGCAAAACATAACATGAGACCAAAAATTTGGATCCAACAACATTATACTTTGAGCTTTCACGCCTTCTACCATTTTAGCCCATTTTCTTGTACACCATTTTTCTAAGGAAAACATTGATATAAAAGCTTACTTTTGCTTATAAAGACTTTGGAAAGTAGGAATGAAGTAGCAAACCATGTATATACTAGATGAAGAAGTTCATAATTTTTTATAAATATTCTCATCAAGCTATGAACTCAAGTATGGCCATATATGAACCTTACTACTTACCTAGTTCGAGCAAGTGTAGTATCATGAACATTTACCTTTTCAATATCTTTAAACATCAAATTAATACAATGTGCAGCACTAGAAGTTGACCACAATATTCTTCTTTTTTCTATAAGCTTCATTCCATCATTCATATAATTAGAGGCATTATTATTGATGGCTTGCACAATATTCTCCTCCCCAACTTCTTCAACCATGTCATCAAGATATTTGAATATCAATTCTCCATTTTTTATTTTATCAGAAGCATCGATTGATTTTAAAAACCAAGTGTTAGCAGGACTATTCACCAAAAAAGATTAAGACACTTACTTTTTCTATATGTCCAACCATCTAACATAATTGAACATCCATATTATTTCCAAGCTTTTTTGGGATCTTCTACAATGATACTTAGGTCATTCACCACTTCTTTAAGAATTCATATCCTCAATTCATGCATAGATGGAAGCTTGAACCTAGGCCCAAAGTTAGAATAGACTCCATCATATGAATCCAATAAGGATTGTTCATAATGTTGAATGGGAGACCTTTTGAATACATACTAATACTTTTTATACACACTTTCTTCCTTTTTTCTTGATTCCACCATAAATTCAAAGAACTTTGATGAGATTATGAAGTAGTAAATTTATTCATAAGTCTTCTAGGAATAGGTTCCTCACTCCCACTCTCACTCCCACTCTCTAAGGCACCTATTATTTTGGACAATGCATCCTCATGCATTGAAGTTGGACCCATTCCAATTTCTTGGAGTAATTCATTTCTTTTCATTTTTTGATCTTTAAAATTGGCCAATACATCTTTGCATTCTAATCTAATATTTTCACTAACTTTGGGGCATGGTTTCATAGCAATCTAGTTACAACTAAGTGATGCTTGAATCTATTCACCTCACCCAAATATCTTTGATTGTGAAATATATATCTTGTCTGTTGCTCCTCAAAAACTTCAATAACATATTTTCACACATAATTTTTTCTTACAATTTTTGAATCAAAGAAACTCATTCCAAAGAAGACACCAAAAATAATATTCATATTTATATATAATAATATAATTGACTAAAAAATAATAACAATACATAATTAAAATGAATTTTAAAATAAAATTAAGAATTTAATTGATCTAAAATTAGGGCATGTTTGATGAACTGAAAAAATTAAGTGCTTAAAAATAAATACTAAAAAAACTAAGTATTGAATTTTATAAGTGTTAAATTTATTTTGCAAAACTATTTGATAAGGTATTGATAATTGAATGCTGAAGATAAATATATTGTTTGATAACTGTAAATGTTGAATACTAAAAATAATGTTTTTTACATATTTATCCTGATTATCATTGTATTACATATTATCCAAAATAAATATAGTTTCTAAAATATTTTATTTTTCACTACAATTATTGATTATTATTTACAAGAAAATCACTAAAAATATATCCATAATTAAATCATAAAATCCAAAAAAGACATAAATATGTTTATAAAATAAACAAAAAGTAATGAGCAACTAGTTGATTTGCTATTTCCTTTCTTAAATTAATCATGAAAATTTGATCATCTTGTGCAGCTCTTCCTCCTACTTGCAGTAGACCTTCATAAATATTTGGGGGTATCCCTAAATTATCACTATACTCATTTTCACCCTACTCTAAGAAAGCACATACAATATATAATTTTTGGATATAGTTATGTATAGCTACGCAAGCAATACCAATGTTTCACTATACTTGAAAATGGTAAGGTGGCATCCTCTTTAAGATTGAAAAATGAGCTTTCAAAACACCAAAAATCACTCAATAACATTCCTCAATCTAGCATATGCATAGTTGAATGTCTTTTCTTTGATACAAGGGTGGACACCATTACGAAAATCAAGTAACTAATATCATGCATTATGGTAAGGTGCCATAAACCCTCGAGAATGTGAATATGCAACATCAAAAAGATCATATTTATCTACATAAAAAATTTATTTTCAAATTAATTATGAATTTATTAATAATAGCCGAGAAGAAAACTATACTAACCTGGTGGAGGTATTGAAATTTTTTGGATTGCGCATAGTTACTGATAATACTCTTGATTCGTGTGTTACACCTTCTAATCCAGCCCAAACAAATATAAAAATCATGTTGAAGTCACATATTGCTAGAATATTTTAATAACATTCTCATCTTCTTCTTCCTCTATAAGGGACTTGTTTGTCAGAAGGTATCACAACATTAACATGCATCCCATCAAGTGCACCAATAGAACCATATTAATTAGAACAAATATTAATATAACAATAATAATAACAATAATAATAACAAAAACAAAAAAATAATAATAATAATAATAATAAAATTGTATTTACTTTTACCTTAAACACTTCACTTAACCATTGTTGGTGATGATTTTCTATAACTTCATTAACCGAGATAGGCACAATCATTTCTCTTTTGAAGAGAAGCATTACCTCTAGTACTTCATGAAAGTAATGATGCATGGTTTGAGTTAATGGTTGAATATTCTTTTAAACATTATTTCTCATGTTGTGATTTAATATTATAAGGAACATCACCATTTTTTCTTTAACTTTGATATAATGACTATCTTTCAACCATGTTGTATTTTTGAAATGCTCATAAATATACAAAAATATTTGCTTATTCATTCTTAAAATTTCTAGATAATGTGTTGGATTACCGTTTAAAATTTTTTGTACATATGCAAAACCATTCAGCGTCGAGTTGGTATCTAGTCTTCATCTAAGTTACTTTTTTCTAATAATCTTCTTGACTAGAATCAATGCTGTGATTTTTAATATTTTTCTTCATTTTTAAGTTAACATCGTCTGATAATATTCAACATTTTCAAATGTATCAATTAAAAATAATAAAAGTTAAAACAATTAAAAGCAAAATAAACCACAATATATTGTCATGGAAATAAATTATGTCAATACATACTAATGTGAAGACAATTTATAAAAATAAACCATAAAATATCACATAAATTGTATTTGTTTAAACCCCAAGTACCTAAAAGAAAACTAAAGTAATCCCATTTTTTTTGCATTCATCCGAATCCAACCAATTCTGACTACCTCTGGCTTCTGTGAAATCATCATCCATTATCTCTATATACTTTACTTTCACAAAATATGCTAGAAGCAACAATGTACAATAGGTCATCCATAGGTAATGTTGCAATCTCATCCAACTTCTTATTACATTCCTCTATGCTAAGTCCATCTAATTACTCCAATTTATTTAGACAGCTAGTAATCTTTCATCTATATCTCCTTCATTATTTTTTTTTTGGTACTTCCTTTTGGTAAAGACATTTCTTTTGATGATGAAAGGCTTGGTGAAGATTCATGCTCTATATCCTTGTGTATATAAGAATTCTTTACAGTTGGTTGAGTACTTGATGAATATTTGTCAACACCATTTTTAGGCAATCCTATCAAGATGAACCTCATGATTCTTGCCCAGTAGCTGTAATGCCTATAAAGAGTGATCTCATCTCATCTACATATTGTAGCCTAGTATATAGAAATTGTTTTGCATCCAGAATTTCCTATTATTCAAATCATTGTAAATAGTCAATCATAGTTTAATTTATTTTTTCAAAATATGAACTAAAGAAATGAGCTATACCTTGATATATTCTTCCCACTCTTTTGAAGTGCAATCAACTATATTAGTTATTGGATTATAGCCATGACCAGACTTTCCTATTAAATTTGACCACACCATGTATTTATATTTCAAATAATTCCATTGGTTTTTCAATTGCTTTTGAGTGAATTTAATATTTTTGTTCTCTTTAAAAGTTTTTGAAATTTTATTCCATGATTCAACATGCAAGCTCCCCCCCCCCCCCCCCTTTTTCCTAAAATATTTTTCTGGTCAAGACATAAATCTAAAAAATATAACTAGTATTGCATCTTTCCAACCAGCTCTAGTAGTATCAAAAAAAGTCATTCCTACATTAGATAATTTGAGATATTATATTAATATTAAATATATAATTTATTTTGTCGGTTAATGTTGGCTAGTCTAAGAAAATCAAGAGCAGGATCATAACTAGACTTTTTTGATATATATGATTTCAAATATTAACATAAACACATGTAATATCATCAAATCAACAATAATAGTTCCTCATAAGTACAAAAACACATGTAATTCCGAAAGTAGGGAAGAAAATGTTATTTTAAATATTTTCTTTCTTCAAGTAAAATAATAGACAATAAATTCCAAGTCTAGACATCTCAAAATAATGCAACAATAAAACTCATATGAATGCATTAAATGTATTAGAAAACTCATTTAAATGCATAATCAACATAAACAAATGGACAAGTTGTGTTGAAATACATGACATAATCAAGCAATGAGAAAATCATTTGTAATTCATGTGAGATACAAGACATTAACAAGCAACTTGGAATCTTATAACATTAATGTACCTAAACATATTTCAGGCTACTGGAACTAAAAATTTAATTATCCCTAAACTATAGGTAATTAATATTTCATTTGGCCTAATATAATTACATTAAGCAAAATAATAAACAAAATAGAAATGATAGATGTGTTCCATAGTAGTTGTGATGGAGACCTGGACAAGAATAAGAAGAATAACTAAAAGCATTCAGGATTCAAACCATTTGGGATTCAAACGATTCACGAATAACTAAAATCATTCGAGATTCAAACCATTTGGGATTCAAACGATTCATGAATAACTAAAAGCATTAATAGTAGTATTCTAATTAAATTTTTAAAAATCAAGTTGTTCATGAAGAACTTTGAGAAGAACTCGTAATCTCGCATCATCCATAAAAAAACAAAAACAAAGTCTCAGTATTCTAACCACGGAAAACCAATTCTCCCAAACACAAAAGAGTTCTCAAAAATCAACAACATAAGAACCATGAATTATTACCGCCAAACTTAGATGATGATACTCCCCAAACACACGGAATTCATGCATGAGTATAAGACAAAAATGTTTTGAGAAAATGAAAATGAAAACGAAATAGAAATGAACAAATTAAAAGACAAAATGGTAAATTTAAAAAATATCTTTTGTTGACCATTATAAATGTTCATTTTCCACAAAGGGTTATCAAACAGGACCATAGTTTCCTTTCTTATCTGAGGAAAATCCTTAAATTCCTTTACTAGTCCAGAAAATTAGTTTCATTAAGCTTGTTCTTCTCAAGGACAAATCATAATGATAAGTTGTTTGACATATTTGTAGACATGGTAATCTAAAATTATACAGAAATTAGTATTATATCTAAAATTTATTAATTTAGTGATTTAATTAAATGATCCTCCCACTAAATTATTAGATTGAAAATTATCTCTCAATTTTCTCTTTAAATTAATCTTTTAGTGGGCCAAGATCCATATTTTACATTGTCCTGGGTTAGCCTTGGCTAATCGACCAAAACATAGCTTTTTAGGTAGGTAATATTTACTAATTACATCTAATACAACTCTTGGATAATTAGGTGAATAATACATTTTGTTCTTAGTCAATCTATTGGTGCATCTCCAAATTTTTTGCCTCCAAGTTCTCAATCTAATTGAGATAACTTAGTTAAGTCTCACAAAAATATCTTATCACATTCTACCAAGATAAATATACGTCACTTTGGTAAACCTATCTAATATTGATCAATGTAGTAATGAGTATCAAACTTTGGTAGACATCTTTTATTGACTTATTTTAATTTGAGTGATTTCTTTAATTGTTTCGTAAAATAACCAATTCAATATGCATCAAATACATTTAAATGTGTTTTAGTTGTTTTACTAAGCTAGTTAAGTATCAACATATATTACACAAACACAAAATAAACGTGACACAGTTATGGCCCCAACTAAAATGGTTTTCTCAAGCTAATGAGAAAATCAAAGGTCAACCTAAAGGGACTCTATCTTCTCCAAGTGGTTCCTCAATTTTCATATGTTGTTAGTTGTTTTCTCCTTTAGAATAACCTTCTAATCTGATACTATTCTAATCGTACATTACACAACTAGAAGGAAACATAGATTTACATTCAAGGGAAAATAGATGAGAAAATAATTTTATTACTTGAATTGTAAAGTAAAATGCACAACATACGGGCCATATTTAACTTAAAGCAACAACACACATAATTCATTCATATGGGGTAAAGGACCATAACCATGCATCATGCAAAACATATATCTAACATCACTTTATCATGATTATAATTAATTAAATTAATCATTTATAAGGCATTTAAATTTTTGGGTACTAGAAGCATCGCCCTTAGCAGGGTCTAGGGGCAGTGCCCCTTGCTAGGAATCGGGGGTGGAGCCCCCGAAACAAAAATAAATTGCTAACTCGTTGAATGAGTTGCTGCCATATTTCCTTAAACAAAAAAAATGATTTATAAAACCAATTTATGATTATAACCAAATCACAGTTTCAAGTATACAACTATTTTACATTTAAACATCTTCATATAAATATTATATTAATCTCTAATCACTTTAAAAAACTGTCATAAATTAATTCATGGATGTAATCATATTACAATCTTGTTTATCACATATATAGAATTTAGTGTTCATATTAATCAAATTAGCATGAACAAGTTACAAACAATATTGTTTAATCATATTAAACTATTTATTATATTAATCATATTAATATTATAAATATGTTTCATTCATGAGTAATCAAAATGCCCATAAACAAATATATAAAATGAATTAATCGATTAGCAACCTTAGATACCATTATTGGGGTTCCGGTAAATTTTATATCTGAATTTCACAGCGGACTAGGAACCCACCAATGATCCAAGTGAATATTATTAAATGTTGGACAAGGATATTACCAATTGTAGTGTAAAATTAAACTTTTGATTCCAAATGATTAGGTCAATTCCTAGCACAGTTAAGTATAAATGTCTCTATAGTATCCACACAAACATATCTTCGTTATATTTTCATTTTCCATCTCTCTCATTTTATATAACCTTTTTGATTTTTTTCACACCTTTCTAAAAGGATGTTTCATCAACTAAAAGGATGTGTCATTAATGAACCCTTATGGTTTTTCACACTCCTTTCTAAAAGGATGTGCCATTAATGAAACATTTTGGTTTTTAATACACCTTTTTAAAAGGATGATTTATTGATGAAACCTTTTGGTTTTTCACGCACCTTTCTAAAGGCATGTATCATTAATGAAACTTTTTATTTTTTCACACACCTTTCTAAAAGAATGTGTCATTGATAAAATATTTTGGTTTTTCATTAACTAAAAGAAAGAAACATGGGCTTTAAGTTTGATATGTTTTAAAGGTCAATACATCTACTAATTAGACCAAACTCTTTAATCCAATTGCCTTAAGATTTGAAATAAATTTCAGACTTAAGATTAGGCCCAGTTTATTTTAGTCTAAGTAAATAAAATGAACTCCAAAATTATATATGTTTTTATATGTGTGACCTAATAGGTTCTTATAATATGGGTAGTGACTTTAAAATCTCATTTTAAAGAAACAAGCAATGAGCAGGAATTAGCAATACATCATTGTTACCCAAGTGATGAAAATATAATAGATTTGACTTAACCTAATTTCATGACTAATTTTATCGTATGACTTAGTCCTTTTGTCCATTATATCTATATTGATTTATGAGTCACATATCATGTCATCATGACATCAATATATATATTTCTTGATAGTTGAGTAGACTAACTTAAACAAATAAGCTCAATATCTTATATTGACTTATTTGAGCTTGGTCATACATTTTAGTAGCCCTACTCAATAAAGGGGCCAATGGATATCACTAACATTATATAGAAGGGACAAATTCCATCTAGATCAATTACATCTCTTTGCACAATTTATTATTTACCCAATAAAAAAGTTTATAACCATCAGTGTTACATGCAGCATTTGTTAAATCTAAAGTATACAACTCCTTATGTAGGGAACCATAGTGACTTCAGGTAAAAGGATAATTTCATACTAATAGTCACTGTAATAATGTATATGACACTTATATAATAATCCATACAACATTCTCATAGCAAGTTAGTTCAATATATGTTCTCCAATATATACTCATGTGTTAACTTAATATCTCATATTATCTAACCTACATGCTACTCTTAATGTATTAATATTGCCATTGAATATTAATACTTGACTCGGGATAATTTAGAGCAGTATTTCATAGAATATATCACTCTAGGGTATTATTATAATCATCTAATATTTTTACATATCTAAATAAATACAATAATCATAAGGTGATATTTTTTTACATATAAAATTTGATACAGAAGTCCCATAAGTATCATACTCACATGAGTATATATTGTCAAGAATTTGATACTCCATATAGGGATGAACTGATACAATAATCAGTTCATCTAAAATATACACAATGGATTGACTTATAAAAGTATTCATATTTTTGGCTTCATAAGTATCATACTCACATGATCCTTAATGTTAGATTTTGACATATAATTTTGTCTCCTATATCATGATCAAGAATATGGCACCCTTCATACCAATATGCATGTGTGTGCTTCATGTTTTATCTATCATTGTCCAACATGAAAGCATGCACAAATCCTCCAATATTAAAATCTTAATTTTAGTTTTATATAATCACTACATCCATCAATAATCAAACCATAATTTAATTTAAACATAGAAATCCATTAATTAAGCATCTATCACATGAAATGAAATACATCAATCATAGACATCAATTTAGCCAAATATTAAAGAAGAATTCATATGAGATAATTTAAAATATATCTTATCACTACAAGAAAAAGTCAAATAGCTAGGAAAATTTCTTTAGTTATAAGGTTTTTTCCGTCACTAAAATAGAATAATGATGAAATAACTATAGAAATTATCCCGAGCTAAAGTGATTGTCACAAAATATTAATGAGAAAAAAAAATTCCCTCTTAAATTTTTTAATGATTGAAATTCCCTAGCTAATTATATTTTTCCCTTGTTAATTTTAATCGTAATTAAGAATAGTAATTAATATTTTTCGACTGAATATGTACAGAAAATTCTCTAACTAAATTAGCGAGGAAAAAATCCCGAGCTAATTTCATTCCAAAGCTATTTTCACAATTTTATTTTTTACTAAAAAATTGATTACATATTTTAAAAATTTTATATTAAATTGAATAAAAAGTAAAAGAAGTTAATAAATTAATCTGATACAATCATTACATAGTTAAAATAAAAATATTACATATGTATATAATCATTTAAAATGAAATCAATATCCCCATCATTAGCTGATGCATTTGTGCTAGCCTCTCCTACGTGGGTACTCTACTGGAACTCTGTGTGCTATTTGTCTTGTCAAGACCACTATTTGTGACTCCATATAGGTCATCTATTGTTGCATTGCTACTGGTTATTTCAAACTAACATTATAATTTACACAATAATCAAAACAAGTAAATTTGAAAACTACTAAAAACCAATACAATCATAAAAGAGTTTACCGTCTGGTTATGAGGCACCCCTTGGCTAGATGACGATTCAGTTGATTTGCTTGGTTCAGCTGGCTCTGACCCAACCCATGCTGAACAAAAGATAGCTGCCTAGACTATTGCAGTTGAAAGTGACCCAATGGCTGAAAATTGCATTTGAGGTTGCCCAGCCCATGTAACCAAAAACAAATCCAAGAACATCAGTACAAAATATTTAGTCATTTCCACTATTAAAGTTGGCCATGCCTGCCTTAATCATGTTTACTTGATGACAAATCATCACCAATTTCTTTATTTCATCAAAGATGCTCCTTCAGTTTCAATTTCTGGATATAACGTATATCATAGAAATCGTCTTATGAGGCCTTTTTGGAAAGTTACTTCTGAAGGAAGTTCAGTTGGGAATGGTGTAGTAGGACTCCTTGAAGCAAATTTTATTGAACCAGCTCATGATAAGCAAGGCTTTGAGAGATCACCACTGTTTGCCAGGCTGGAATCTAAGCTGAAACAGATGACTGCAGAATTTTGGAGGAGAAACCGTCACTTGATTTCTGATCCACCTCTCCGTCTTGAACCGCATGATATTCAGGATAATTCATCGCATGTTACATCCAACAGACACCTTTTGAGTGGTGGCAATCCTAGATTTCCTAGGGAGCAGTCCTTTGTTGATCTTGAAACTAATTCATCGTGTCATGAAACCCCGTTGAAAGATTCTCCGAGTTCTCAACTTATTGAGCAGATTCGAGATGAGAACATCCAACTTTTTATGAGGTGTGAGGAACATGCACACGACGAAAAAGAGTTCCAAAAAACGATCGAAGGTCTAGAGAGAGAATTGGAGCAAGCTAAGAGGAAGTCTTATCAACTATCCTTGCACCTTGAAACTAAGAAGAAGCGCATGTTTGGGAATAAAGCTAGCCACGTCTCATAGCTCGAAACAATTTTTTTTTTTTTTTATTGTGTGTGTTTATTACAATGAATTCATTAATATATTTAGCAATGGAACAAAAATTGCATGTTTAAAAAAAAAAAAAGAAGGAATTGATTTCTACAAATTGCAAGTTGTTTTCGGTCTCCTTTTTCACATGAACATATGGTAATTAACAAGTAAAAGATGGCACTAACCTGATTTCCCACATTGGTTTATCTTTATTTCATACCAAACTGATGGTCTGTTCTATGAAAGCTTCAAGTATTCATGTGCCCTAGGACAAACCAAATGATGAAGAGATAAAACAAGAATGTTGCAAAAGGCAACAAATTTCTTGCAATTTCCAAAGAACAAAGCTATATGAATAAAAATATAACTTGTTAAATTTAATGAGCCCATGGCATGTAGAAAGTTTATTAGCAGGCAACTCGGAAATAGGAATTGATGTATTCTTTAAAGCATTACTTACAAAATATGGACTCACAGGAATACTCATGTCTACATAATGTTGAGCAAAGAACACCATCAATTTCTACACAAATAACTCACCAAGATAAAAAATATATATATATAATTAAAAAGCACATACCTTCAATGCACTAATGAGCAATGCAATTCCTCCAAAAACAAATGAGGAGGCCATTGATGTTCCATTCATCAGCAAGCACTTTTGGAGAGTCCATCTGGGCACTAGAGCCACAGTACTAATGGTTATCATTATGAGTTGTCTTTAAAATATTATAAGTTGAGGAGACAACTCAAGCTTCCTAACCCATTAGGTTATTCTTTAAATTATTGTAAGTTGAAATCACATTTTCAAATGATACAATGGAAAATCAAAACCTAAAAGTAGAGGTGTCAATCGGACCGGGCCGGTCCAGCACGAGTCACGGCATGGTTCGGCCATGCTTGGACCGGGCCGGCACTGGAATAACCCATGCCTGGACCCTTGTAATGCCCGGGTAAGGCACGTCCCGTGTCGTGCTGTGCCGAGGCCAACTAAGCCTCATGTCGTGCCTGACCCAGCACGGTTTGATGGCCCGTGGCACGGCCCATAGGCATGATCGAGGTCATAGTTCACACCCAACCCTGGCGTCCCGCACTCGCAGTCCCGCACCCACTGACCCACTTACCTGACAAGGACTAGGTGACTCCCGGCTTCTCGCACCCTCATGAGTCACGGGTCACAGGTGGGTTCATGGTGACTCGGGACACGGGAGTCGGGCCAAGCCAAGCTTCCCGCAAAAAAGACAGAGGGTCGGATCCAATCAGACCCGACCCACGGTCCCCCCCAACCCGGCTCGATCCCCCCCCCCCCCCCCCCCCAACCGGCAAAAAAAAAAATTTTAATGTTGCCGTTGGATCTTGCCTCCAACAGCTAGATGGCATAATCCGATGGCCCTCATGATTCTGTCCCCTAAAATATTAAAAAAAATCATAAAAAACAAAAAAAATGACTTTTTAAAAAAAAAAATATTTTCTTTAATCTATAAAATCTTTCCCCTCTCTATAACATTTATGTTTTTCATAAACATTTATTCTCTCAAATCTCATATTTTCTCTCTCTAAAAACTCTTGCTCCTCTCTCTCAGGACTCGGGAAGTCGGGATTTCATCATTTGGCTTGGCTTTTCGGGAATCTCAACTCGGGTTTCGAATTTTGAGCTAGACGGTGGTGCACCGTGCACATGATCGACCTGACTGCTTTACTGTGTAATTTATTTTATGTTTTTTTTACTCTCTCTCTCTCTAGTCACTCACTCTCTCTAGTCATGAAATAGTTAAATCTAAAATCTATCATCCAGTCTCTAAATAAGTGTCCTGTTTAACAAAAATCCTAAAAAATGACAAATATTAATGAAACATATTTAAATTTAGAAAATGAAAATCTTACACAGAGGTATGAGACTGCTAAAACTTTGGTTTCTCCAGTCGTCTCAACTCAAACTTCTAAAAAACAAAAAACTAGAACTTCTGTAGTTTGGACTATTTTTAATATAATAAAACAAAAAAAAATGTTAGGGGTGAGGAAGAAGAAATGGCATAGTGCAAATATTGTATGAGAATTTTAACATGTAAGAGTTCGTTGGGGACTATGCACCTTAAGAGACATGCTGAATTATGCACCAAAAAACATGGTCTATTAGATCCTAGGCAAACCAAACTTGGCACTGTATTTTTTGAGACTGGATCGAGTTTAGTCTCAAAGTTTACTCCCTACATATATTCCAGCGAGTTGGGTAGGGACGGCATGGCCAGACTTATCACATTGATGGGTCTTTCAATCAGATTTTCAGAAGATCCATGGATAGTGGGCATAATGCAGACATATTTTCAGCCTGCTTATCATAGGATTCCTAGGTCCACATCTAGGAATGACATACTAAAATTGTATAAGTTAGAAAAATAAAAAATAATTAATAAATTTATGGCATATAGTGGAGTGGTGTCCGTGACGCCCGATATCTGGACAAGTCACGATGAATCATCTTATGTATGTTTCACCAGCCACTATGTAGATTCTAACTGAACTATGAATAAAATAATTTTAAAATTCTCTGAGATTCTCCATCCTCATGATGGTCTGGCCATTTTTGAGCGTATGATAAAAATATTTAGGGAATATAAAATTCAAAATAAAATTATTAGTATCACATTTGATAACGCATCTAATAATGGAGTAGCGATTAACATGTTTGTTAGGAATATTAAAGACGCACCATTAGGAAAGATATTTCATGTCAGATGCATGTGTCACGTGATTAACCTGATTATTCAAGCGGGTATGAAGGCATGTTCCCCTGCGTTGGATAATATACATAATACACTAAAATATATTCGCACTCCTCGCAGACAACAAGAGTTTGGTAGTCTCTGTTTGTTTGTGAATCTTAAGAAGAATAAATTCTAATCGGATGTGAGACATCGTTGGAATTACACGTACCTGATGTTGGAATCATGTGTTGGATATGAACACGTGATATCTGACTACGTCAATAGTAAGAGTGACGAACTTATTATTGACAACATTGACTAGGCTTCAGAAATTTCATTTATGAAATTCCTGAATATTTTTTATGACAAGACGAACATGTGTTCGTTGGTTTATATGCCTACGACTTGCATTGCATTCAGGTGCATATGCAATATTAGTAGCATGTTTAAGAAGTATCGAGCTGACCCGACACTTAGCCATATGGTTGCAGAAATGGAAACCAAGTACTTAAAGTACTGGTCCACCATTCCATCTCTTTATTGCCTCGCTCCATGCACGGACCCTAGGGTTAAGGTGGAAGGGGTAGAAACCACACTGACTTACATTTCCTCGTGCATGAACCTGGAAGAGCCACCTAAAGGGTTCATTCATGAGAAGTTGACTGACATGTTCACATACTACGATACTAGGTATAGTGGTAGTAGTAGTGTGACTATGATTATGGACATGGATACCTTGTTCAGAGACGATGATTTTTCCATTCAATTAGCGAGGGGGAAACGTCGGGGTGTACCATCACATAAAAGTGAGCTTTCTTGGTACTTAGATACTGATTACTGTTCAATCCTATCATATTCTGATGCTAAGAATCTTGATATATTATAGTGGTGGAAATCATATCAGTCAACCTTTCCCATGCTATCTAGAATGGCATGGGATCTACTGACTCATCAGATGTCGAGCATAGCATCAGAGTCTGCTTTTTCTGTTGCTGTCAACGTGATTTCAGATAGCATATCGAGATTACATCTAGATATTGTTGAGGTCTTTGTCTGTTTGAAGGATTGGGAGGATTCAAGGTTTAGCTTCCATGATCGTGCTGGAGCTGGGACTGGGACAGGGACTACAACTGCATCCACTACGAAAGTGGAGGAGTTAATTGCTGATGATGATGATCCATATGATACTGATCTTGATGTTATGGTTGTTGATGCTCATGATATGCCGATTGACGATTGATGATGATCCACTACTTTTTGATTTTGATGTTTTATTTTTTATTGATTGTATGCTTTATTTTTACGTTACGTTGAAACTTTAATTTGTTTGGTCCGGACCTTGGGTATCTATTGGCTGATTGGTCATTTCTCATTTGGTTTGCTTTTGTTTTTTTTTTACTTTTTAATTTTTTTTAACGAAATTTTTTGCTTAATTTATTTTTTTGTTAAAATTTTTCATTTAAAAATTTATAACTCTATAATTTAATTCTAATAACTTATAAACTAATTTTATTTAAAATTATAAAAAAAATTTAAACTTTGTAATTTATTAAATTTTTATCAATTTTCATTTTATAAATTTAATATATTATACATTATCTATAATTCTATATATAATTTAATATATTTTTTAATTAAACTAAAATATAAAACTCTAAAGATTTAAAAAAAATTAACCTGGCCCATACGACCTGGTTTGGCCCGACCGAGCCTAGCTTTTATAAACCATGTCTGGCCCGGCACGAAAGCACGGCCATGCTCTAAAAAAACGGGCCGGGTCGGGCCGGCCCGTTTGACACCTCTATGGAGTAATCCTACTGCCTTCTAATGATCAACCTTTATCTATTGACACATGAGGCATCATCGAACAAAATCTTCAATGTGTCTCTTCATCTCCTTCAAGTAATGCTAGTGATAAAGATCATTATACATATTTGTGCCACCCGGAAGTACCGTAAAACAAGAATAGTGAAATTCTCTAAGAATCTCCTCTCTCAATTCTACTATCTAGGGAATCACAATCAATCCCCTAAACCGAAGACTACCATCCATATGAACAGCACAGCCTTCATCGCATGTACTAGTCTCTACTCGATTTTTTATGGATAATAATTATGCATCTTGTTTATAGATCTCAATCACCTTATTTAATGGGAAGGTATGTCTACTAAACTCTCGATAACACCTTGAATTTGATTGCTATATTGTAAGCGAAATCATTCCACAATTTCAATCATATTTCATTCTCATAAAGCTATACTAGCTTGTGCACCTCATAACTTCTGACTAAGTGCATCAGCCACCATATTTGTCTTACCTAGATGGTAATGCAAAGTAAAATCATAATCTTCTAGATATTTCATCCATCAGAGTTGTCTCATGTTAAGGTCTCATTGTGTAAAGATATATTTCAAATTTTTGTGGTCTGAATATACCTTAAATTTCTCCTCATATAAATAGTGGTGTCATTTTTTAAAGCAAAGACTATCACCACCAACTCTATATCATGTGTGGGGTAATTTCTCTAATGATTCTTAAACTTTTTTGAACCATAAGTTATAACTCTTTCAGATTGCATCATAACACAATCCAACCCATCTTTCAAGGCATCACAATACACTATATATTTCTATCCCCTATCCGGAACTATCAATATAGGAGCTAAAGTAAGTCTTCTTTTCAATTCCTGAAATGTCTTCTCACATGAATTAGTCCTCTCATACTTGACTTCCTTCCTGGTCAATCTAGTCATTGGAGTAGCTAACCGTAAAAAATTCTCAATAAATATCATATAATACCCATCCAATCATAAAAAACAACATATCTCAAAAACTGATCTTGGACTCACCCAACTCATGATTGCCCTGACATTTTTAGGGTCAACTAAGACACTAGTAGCTGATATTAAATGTCCCAAAAATTTTACTTATGTCAACAAAAATTCATATTTACCAAACTTGGCATACAACTTTTGTTCTCTCAAAGTTTGGAGAATAATATTTAAATGATCTTCATGTTCTCCTTCGAACTAAGAATAAATCAAAATGTCATCCATAAAAATCACAACAAAATAATCTAAATATGGCTGAAATATTTTATGCATGTGATCCATGAATGCTGCTGGCACATTTATTATTCTGAAAGGCATTACTGTAAACTCAAAATGCCCATATAACATTTTAAATGCTATATTAGGTATGTCAGCCTTCCTAGCTCGCAACTGGTGATATCTAGTACAAAGATCTATTTTGAAAAAAAACTAATGCCCCTTTTAAATGGTCAAACAAATCATCAATCCTTGGTAATAGATATTGATTCTTTATAGTAACCCTATTCAACTATCGATAGTCAATGCACCGTTGAAGGGTTTTATCTTTTTTCTTTGCAAATAGGAATAGAGCACCCCAAGGTGACGTGTTGGGTCTAATGAACCCCTTGTCCATCAAATCTTGTATCTAGACCTTGAGTTCTTGTAATTCTATCGGTGTCATCGTATGTGGAGTCATAGAAATGGGTGATCGACCAGGATGTTACTCAATACTAAAGTCCACATTTCTGTGCGGGGGTAATCCTAGTAATTCATCTGGAAATATATCTTCATAATCACAAACTATTCGAGGAAGATCCATATTTGATGTCCCCTCTTCTTATAGGGTGAGACATGCCAACCAACCCATAAGTTTTCCATGCCATTTATAATTATATATAGTCTGGGTAAAGCACCATGCTTATCCCCCTGAAATACAACACATATATCATCTAGTGTGTGAATAATAATTCTTCTATGATTATAATCAATAATGACTCGATGTGTTGGTAACTAGTTCATACAAAGAATTACATTGAAATCCTATATGTCCATAACCCTAAGGTCTACCATAAGTAGAATCCCTGAGATTTCTAACTCATAATCTTGACATATCTGATGAATTTTCACTTTAGTCCCTAGGTGAGAAGTCACATGCAATGGCTCGTCCAAGTTTTTCCCAACTTGTCGTAACTAATGATCTATAGTCATTGGGTCCTCTCCTCCCATAAATGTCTACGTATGATGTGCCTTAAATCTTTGTAGGTTACTTGGCCCTTCTTGACCTCCAGTCACACTAGTTTGTGAAACCCTAGCAATGGCGACACCCAAGGCATCTATGAATGTCTGTTGATCAAAGATGGATGGTGGTTGATCCTTATTTTATGGATGTCTCATGTGTCCTCATTCTCTACTTTTCATATACATAAGTCAAATAATAATTTAAGAATCATAATCATGTCCTATTATTAGTACACATGCTAACAAATAATAGACTTTAATTTTAAAAATATCTTTTTTATTTTCTGAACCGCAAAGGTTGTGTTTCTTTACCCTATTATTCTTTCTTTTTTTTCCTAAGTATTAGATATTTATATATCTAAACTTTTCTACCATATTATGAAATTTGTACGAATTTTTGAGTTATAGGTAATCATATACCTAACCTCCAATACCAAGCTATGACACCCCATCCCCTAGGGGGATCCCATTCATTCAATCACACAACAAAATATGTAATAAAATTTACAATTTTTTCAAATGTAGCATATACGCTTTTTTTATTTTATTTGCTCAATGTAATATATAATATATTATTCAAGCCACACTAACTTCCTTCACACATGCGATCTCTCATTTGGATATGTCATCTATCATTGGAACTATACCTGAAAGGTGTCTCACAATGGAGTGAGCAAAGATTAGTAGATGTAAACTTCTATAAGACTATTCCCCACATAAGTGCAAGTAAAACATTTTTCATATATATCAATACTCATTCAAGTACAATATTTATATGAACGCAATTATGGATAAAATATTTATATGCCTATATCCTGAGTCCCATCAACTCCCTCACACGTGCCGAAGTCAAGTGTGACATATTATATATATATATATATATACACCTATAAAAATATATATTTTTTGGAATTATTCTGAAGAATTTGAACCTTCTCCGAAAAATAATATTGGACATTCTTCTAACAAAATATATTTGTCTTGGACATACTCCGAAAAATATGAAACTCCTCTAAAAAACCATATTGGACATTTTCCGATAAAATATTTTGTTTCCTTGGATATTTTCCAAAAACCACTGCGTAACTCATCCTGGTTGTTGTCCTAATTCGAGTTTGAATATTAATATTAGCCATGCTCCTAAAAAAATATCATGCAACTCAATATGGATGTTGTCCCAGTTTGAATTCACAAATTATAATCCATTATACCTTTATATATATATATATATCATGCACCCACCTATTTATATGAAATGTTTCCATGCATATGAAATGCAAATATGTAATTTACGATTAAATCATGTTCCAGACATAGTTATACGTTATAACTATCCAAACCCAATTCACATTGTAATATATTTTACTAAATAAAACACAGAAACATTACACCAATTAACCATTCCCAATGAAATTTTTTAACAGTTCGTATTGAAATATAAATTATGATCATTTATGATATTTAAATTAGAAAAAAAAATTATAGGAGAAAACCACTATCTTTTGGAATATTCCATGGAAACTTTGTAAATTTAATATCAAACTGAAGTTCTCGTCGCATAGAGCACCTTTTATTCACGGACTATTATATTTTGACTCCAAAATAATTTGTTGTATCAAAAAAATTAATGAACCTTTTAGTTTTTTTTCCTACAGTGTGTGTATTTTCTCTAAAGTGTTGTTTTTTTCCCCAGCATCTAGTTTTCTGGATTCATGTCATCTAGTATTATTATTATTATTATTTTATTAAAATAATATTTAAAAAAATTATTTTATAATTATTTATTTTTTTGATGCTTGGACCACGCATAGCACGGCCACGTATGATGTCGTGGCATGGTCTTTTTTTATTATTCTAATATTAATTAACTAAATTAACTAAATTCTGACTTCCTCAGAATTTGATAAAATTTGTCACTGTATCTATATTTTTCAAAATGAATTCAATGATGAAATCCATTTTATTATTAGAGTTCTAAAATTTTTAGCTTATTTTTCTTATTTCAAAATTATTATTTTGTCCATTTTTCCAGAAAAAAATAATATTATCTATTTATTCATTTTTTTTTCTGGATTTTATAGTTTTAACCAAGAATGGAAGTCAAAATTATAATATAATTTGAATGATATGTATGGAAGTCAAAATTATAATATAATTTGAATGATATGTAACAAAGTCATAACATAAGGAATACTATAATTTTACATGAATTTTTGCTCACCTACTTCTCAAGAAATTCATCAAGTCTCACTTTTTACATAACAACTACCCAATCCTACTACTATTCATCATATTATATAAAAACTATAATTTTATAAAATTATTCTATTTAAAGCTCTTTTTCATACAAAAATATCACATATAATCACTAAAATGACTCATATTATTTAGTATTTGACATATCAAACAAACTAACAACTAAAGTAATTATTCATCCTTGAGCAATTATCCCCCTCTATAAAAAAAGTGGCTTTCCATTTATCCTACATAAGTATTTGCTATAAGTAGGTTTGAGTGCCATTGTATTTTTATATGGTGGGGCTACTTCTTTTTGTGGACATATGAATAAGTCGTAGTAGTGTTTGAGTTCCATGACTAAATTTTTGGGTGCAAAAATTATGCAAGATGATATATCTGAGTGTATACATTTATTTCATGACATCATGGAGAAAAAAAATTTAGGTTGTCTTCCAAACGACACTATGATTAATATCTTTAACTAGACAACCAGAGAGTTGTTACCTCCATTGGTAATTTTAGATGTCTAAACTAGATTTGTTGTACAATTTGTTACTTCCAGTTTTCTTCTTAAATTTTTTTTCAATATTATATCATATTCTATATTATCTTTTGTGTGGCTTCCTTCTTTTCTTTATCTTTACTAGGATGTTGTAACTTTATGGATCATCATATCTTCATCCTCCCTAGATGTCCCAACTTTATGGATCACCATGATTTTTTTTTGGGCTTCATTTTTTACATTTTTTTCTTGATCTCTGAAGTCACCATTTTTGTCACATCTTCTTTCTTTAGCTTCTATACCTTCAAAGTCATAGCACTAGCCAAAACCACAACTTTCATTACTACCTCTAGTTCTTTTTTTTCTTCATTTGGATCCTTCAAAATTATTATAAAAGCTATGTTTTCCTCTTATTTCATCAACTATCAGTTGGGGATTCGAAATTTACTTTTGCTACTGGTATATTCTTTTAATCATATATATTATTTTTTCCATTCAATTGTAAAGAAAATTTAGGCATTTCACTTTCCTTTTCTATCTTTCTAGAGTACTCTTCTTTGGAACCTTCTGAAGCTGTAACATTGAAAAAATATCATGACTTCATATTAGTCGTTCTCCTCAGTCTCAACTTCACTATCATACATTCATCTTTTCTCTTCTATTCCATACTCCTCATCTTCATTAAGCTAGTAGTCTTCTGCAAAATATTTCCAACTAAAGTCCATGTTTCATTTCTTTATTTTATGCAGAAGAATATTTATCCTCCAATAATCTTTCTCATCATCAATTTGCCTCTGCATGAGTTTGTAAAAATTAAATTTTACTTGCTCTTTACCTATGTGAAGCATAAATTTTCCCTTCTTGACATCAATGAGGGATTATCTAATGGCTAAAAATGATCATTCCAAAATTAATAGAGCATGTTGGTTTTCCTAAATATCCAACAGCACAAATTTTAAAAAGAAACTAAACATACCAACCTTAACTAACATATCTTCAATAATACATGTGACACACTTGATTGAATAATTGGTCATTTTGTAGTGAGACTGAGAGAGAGGTTGGAGTAATCTCATCAAGGTTTGGTTTTTGTGCTATTGACAAATAAATCAAGTTGACATGGATCCCAAATTACATAGTAACTTTTGTAATGTGTGCTCCCCAATTGTGTGGCCATCATAAAACATCTTGGATCCTTTAACTTCTTCTAGAGTTTTTATTGAATAATTACACTATATTTCTCTATCATATTCAAAATTTCATACATCTCTAACTTTTTCTTAATATTCATGACATCCTTAATGAATTATATATTTGGTATCTGTGACAATGTCTTGGCTAATGTGATATTTATGTCCAACTTATGAAAAATATTGAGAAATTTCTCAAATTGTTCATCTAATTTTCTCATTTTAAAATAGTTGAAAAAAGGAATGTTTAGGAAAAAATTATCTTTAGTATCATTCTTTATCACATTCATCTTTCTAGTGATTTGGGTAATCTCTATTATCTCCTCCATTACTCCTTTTCTCACCACTAGGGGGATGAGATGAGCATTTTTTTTATTGAGTTCATGGCTTTGGAAAGTCCTATAATGTTGAAGGCTATGGCTTTCAAAAATGTTTTGGTGGGAATTGTAACTTTTTGAAAAGTTGTGGTGCTATTTGTTCTTGCTTATTCTATTTTAGCTTCCTATGTTTGTTGCTCATCAATCTCTTTGTTGCTTCTAACTATAATTGACAAAAATTTTCTTGGGTTTGTCTCAATATCATTGGTTCATTGATGTTCTTCTCCTTCACCGATAGTAACAATTATTTCAATTGATTCTTAATAATTTTCATTTCCATATTCATATGCTTCAACTTCATCTCAACCCTCTCCATATGGTCCTCTTGAAGATTATTTCTTTATTTCATTTAAGTCAATAATTCAATCAATTTGCCACTGATA
Organism: Sapria himalayana; assembly: GCA_029783825.1. Taxonomy (NCBI): domain Eukaryota; kingdom Viridiplantae; phylum Streptophyta; class Magnoliopsida; order Malpighiales; family Rafflesiaceae; genus Sapria; species Sapria himalayana. The sequence continues at coordinate 9,410,932 of JAREIK010001563.1, read as the reverse complement.
AAAATTTTTTTACACCTTTTAAAAATTGGTAATGCAAACTCGATCCTTGTTCAATATTGTATCTGATATAATTATTCCCAAAATTCTTCAGGACTTATCGCACATTCTACTCCCTATTTTCATAGACTCCATATAAACAATTTTCTTGAATTCTCATATTTAAATGATAGTGTTTTGTAATACTAGTATTGGGTCAATATATATATATATATATATATATATTTCTTTTGAAACCATTAGCCTCCTCCACTTGATAAAGGGGTAAAAATTCATCATTTTAAGTGAGTGAAAAAATATATTTTTTCTCATTCCTTTTTGTTTCTCTTTCTGGGCTTCTAACTATTTAATAAATGTTTTCTTGTTTGCATCAATAGTAATAAATATATCCAACTCCAATACTCTAATTTTCTTCTCATAATGATATGATCATTCAGAGTTGTATAGTTGTTTTTTTCTAACTCATATAAAAATTATGCTTTCTTAGATGACTTGTTCATAATCGACCCATCCAAGGCTATATAAAGGATGTACCTTATCATATAATTCCGCTGATTGTAGGAGATTTGGGCTTGGAACCACAACTTAAATCCATGTTGAGGGTATCTCCTTAACAACTTCTTAAAACATTCTCAAACATCATATAAAGTCTCCAAGAATGGTGTCATAGATATATGATTCATCATTGAGTCTTAATTTTATAAAAAAAAAAGAAGATAAACTAACCATAGAAAAATCCAAGAATATATCCGAAGTAAAAGAAATGGGAAACCATGGAAGTTGAAGTAAACATGATACTTAAGCCACACTAATTGTGACATCAAGTGTTTTAAATGCCAAGGATGGGATAACATAGAAAGCAATGTCCATACAAAAGAATTAGCATATTACATATGAGATTATCACGAGATTAAATCTAATGATGAAAATGACATCGCATCCAGACCACCATTAGTAGACATATATGATACAAAATATGTTGTTCAAAGTGAAACATTGGTAGCAAGAAAGGATCTAAGCATGCAAGTTAAAGAAGATGAATAAGTTCATTGAGAAAATATCTTAATATTTAATTTCAAGGGCAAAATAAAAAGAAATAGTATAATTATTGATAGACATGGTTGTACTAATGCTAATAGTACTATAATGATGAAGAATTAGGGTTTCCAACCATTATACATCCATAGCTTTATAAGATATTATGGCTCAATGATAGTGGTGAGACAAACCTAAATCAACATGTATTGGATTCCTTCTATATCATAAAATATGAAGATTAATCTTTATGTGATGTAGTTCTAATGCAAGCTAGACACTTGTTGTCAGGCTGATCATGACATGCTATACGTGTTAAGCATGATGGCTTCATAAAAAAACACTCATTGGTGCTTATCAAATGATAATCACTCTAGTTCAATTAACACTAAAGCATGTTTATGAACATTGAGTGAGGTTACAAAAAGAAAGGGATCAAAAAACGAGTGAAAACAAGAGTGGGCGAGAGGGCAAAGTATAGAAGATAAAATAAAAGAGTAGATTCAACCTTTGAGAGAAAAGAAAAGAAAATATATTTATTTGCAAAAGTGAGTAATATTAAAGTGATGTTCTTAAGTCAGCCATTAATTGTATTTTTCCCAAATAGAAATTTTCTAAACTCTAAACAGCTTGATGCATCTTTTTCTAGCTCTATTTTTTTAAGTAAGAGTTTGATGATGCCTTTCTTGCTAAAATTTCACATGCTTTCTTTCCTATTCAAGAGATTTAACATCAAGTTGATTTTGTGCCCAGTGCTTCCATTCCAAATCAACAAGCCTATCAAAGAAACAAAGTGACTATAAAAGCAAGTTTCTGAACTAATCGAAATGGGTTATGTGAGAGAAAGCATAAATTCTTGAGTAGTTCTAGTATTATTGGTTCCTAAGAAAGATATGATGTAAAGAATGTGTGCTAGTTTTCAAAGGTATCAACACCATATTCCTCACATAAATGATATGTTGGATGAGCAACATTGTTATTGCATATTTTCTAAGATTGGTTTAAGAAGCGGGTATATTCAAATACAAAGAAATAAGGTGACGATTGAAATTTTTATTTTAAAACAAAATATGATGTATATAAGTGGTTAGTTATACCCTTTGGTTTAACTAATTTATTGAGTACTTACATAAAAATAATGAACTATATCCTACCATCATTCATTGATATATTCTTTATTTTTTATGTTGATGATGTTCCCATAAATAGTAAAAACTTAGATGATTATGTTGTGAACTTAAATTTAGTTTTTAAGTGTACATAGATTAGAGAAGTTATTTTCTAACTTGAGGAAGTGCATATTTTGCACCAATGTGATCCTGTTTCTGAATTGTATTGTGAGTGCACAAGTAGTACATGTTGATAAAGAGAAGATTCATGTGATTCAAGAGTAGTCAAGCCCCACAAGTGTTGGTCATGTGCAATGGTTTCATGCACTCACTAGTTTTTACTATGATTTGTAAAAGGTTTTAATAAGAATATTGATCAAGAATATTGATTTCCAAAATAATTAATAAGAATATTGATTTCCAATTTATCAAAATAATTTAACACATGCTCCTTTACTTACTTTGCATGATTTTACTAAATTATTTCAAATAGAATTTGATGCTTTGGGTGAGAATATAGAAAATGTTCTTATTTCAATGAGAAACAAAGTTGAGAAACATTAAACTATTTTGTTTATGACAAAAAATTATATACATTAGTTCAAGCATTAGAAATAAGAAAACACTATTAACTTTGATTTTAAAAGTTAATGACTCACACTGATCATGAGTAGTTAAAGTTTTTGAAGGCCAATAAAAATTGAACAAAAGACATGGTGATAAGTTGAATTCATTGATACATTCCTATTTTTTTCCAATAAAAATAAGGTAAAGAAAACAATGTGAAATAAATAATGTGGGTAAATGTTTTAGGCATGATGATTTGTTATTTGGAGAGAATAAGTTGTGTGTGTTTCATGAATTAATAGCAAGGGAATCGAATAGTAGAAGGTTAGTGGTACACATTGGAGTTAATAAACAACTAACTTTTTTGAAAAAAAAAATACTTTTAGTAATCAGGCATCAAAAGAAATGTTGAGAGATTTGTGGTAGTTGTCTTACAAGCAGCTGTTGTGACTTTGTGAGGGTACCAAATATTATTATTGATTGACATGATCATAAAACCTCATTAATGATTAACTCTCTTCCAACATAGTTCTTCAAGTATATAGGTCATACAAGTTGTGAAATATATATAAATCTAGATATTGATCTCGTGGGGATTATATTGGTAGTTTGAACAATCAACAGTGAAGTAACTATACTTGAGTTGAGTCGATAAGCTTGAGTTTTTAGGAAAATACATAGATTCTAGGATAGCCTCATCTCCCTGTGTGTGTTGGTATTTTTTTTAATGTTTATTCAATATTATGTTTGATTATTAAATAGATGATATATTAGTATGAAATGCCTATGCACCCTCTTGTCATACAAGGTGACTATTATTCTTGGACTATCACTACCAAGGATGCTCTCATATTTGTACCAAGGATGGTCTCATATTTGTACCAAGGATGCTCTCATATTTGTACCAAGGATGCTCTCATATTTGTACCAAGGATGTTCTCCTTTTAGGTAAATCATTAACTACTCTCGATAATTACTTTAAATATATATTTATATTAGCTAACCTATAAAGTCTTAAACACATGAGATGATATGGTAATAAATAAGTTTGTGCTTTCAATTTCATAAGTACCATATATATATAATAATTAATATATATCTTTCCATTTACTCACCTATGAAAATTATATACAAGAAATTAACTCATAGGGCTATCACCATCATATGGATCACCTCCTCTTACATATGCCATATTACTTACCTATCATTATCATGCATGATCAACACACAACTAACATATTATGGGAAAACTTTTATGTTAGATATTTTACTTAACTTCTATATTAGTTGAGGTCATTTCTTATAAAATATGCAGAATGGATTGGACATAAAATAATGTTTGTACTTTTAGCTTTGTAAGTATCATACTTGCAAAAATTAAACTTATCTTAATCTTGGGTTTTCACTCATAGGTTTATCTCATGTATTAAGGTTAGAATGGCTATCACTTCCTTCTTATCATACAACATGAGTGGAATCAACTATTTTTAATCCAATCCCAAGTAGAAATCCAAGTATCAAAAATAAGCTCAATCAAGTATTGTACATGTTTGCCATGGATTTTCTCTTAATTGGGGGTTGGAATCATGTCACCTAGTGTTTATTGTTACTCTTGACTTGAAATATAATTCTCCCTTCCTCTCTTTCACCTTTCTTCTATGTATTTTTTAAATAATTTGGAGATTTTGTATGATGCTTTTATTTGAAAGTCATGATGCTAGATTCTACATCTTTGTTCTTGAGAATGCTCCAAAACTAAATTATGGTGTCAACAATTAGTTTAAGATCATCATATAGGTAATACTATTACTACTAGTATATTCAAAAAACAACTACCTCGGGATGATGATGAATTTCAAAATCCATCTAGTTATTTGACAAAGTCTTTTCAAAAGGAAGAGATGAGATCTTCTCATCTCTAATTTTTCATCAAATACAAAATTATCTATGACTTCTACTTTTTTTCATGTCACATTTATTATGTTTATTAGGATCTTTGATCCATAAATCACATGGTGCACTTTCAATTAGGCCATAATCTTGAATGTGAGAGATATACTTCTTTTATATAAAGCATTTTGACTAATTTTTCTTGACTCCCATGTCAAGCTTAAATATGAAGTCATCCAAGTTGGTGTTATGACTTTAATATGATGCAAAATTTTTAGTATTAGGTAAATTCCTAAAATCTCATTGGGTGAGGGTCTCTCATCTAATCTCATTTATAAGTATATGACTTATACAAGTAGTAATGTAGATTTTCAACTAGATATATATTCCATGGGAATTGTATAGGTTGTTTGATCAATGAACTATCAGGCAAGTATTACTCTAGTTGAAAAAATAATACTAGGTTTTTGGTAATATTCTTAGATTATAGGGATAGTCTATTCTATAATACATGATGGCTTATCTAAATAGTTTGAATGTTATTGTAATTGATTATAGAATGAATATTGGACTTTTGAAAAAAAGTCTTAATGCCCTAATAGCATACAAGGTGGTTGTCAACTATTAGGTCCTTCCTACTGATGATTGTCTCATAGTTCTCCTCTCAATAGCATACCACTGAAATGGAAAATCATCTTTGTTTTATGATCATCTACAAGTCCATACCTTTTAGACAAATTGTTAATAATCCTTGATAGTTACTTCATATGGGTATTCTTTTTCTTTTAACTCTTATGTCATATTGACATAAAATAATGTGGTAGAACAAGTATTTGTACTTTTATCTTTGTAAGTATCATGCTTGCATGATTAACCTATGCTTTCTCTCAAATTTCAACAGTAATAGTCATATTATAAAAAGTTACTCACAAGATTATCACATGTGTCACCTCCACTCATGTGTGTCTCGTCGCTTACATATCACCATCTGCTATGATGACACATGACTCTTATATTAAAGATGAAACCTTAGAAAAATATCATGTAAAATGTCTATCAATTGAGAATCAGTTCTTTTTAAGACATGTACAATTGATTAGCTTAAAAAATATTTATGCTTTAGGCTTCATAAGATCCATACTTGCATGATTAAACTTACATCAATGCTAGATTTTGATGTATTAGTTTGTCTCACACATGATCAAAATGACTATCACTTTCTTTCCTACCATTATGCTTGGAGTGTACTTCATTATTTACCTATCACTATCCACCATAATAGCATGCACAAACCTACTAATAATAAAACTCTAATTTCAATTCTATATAATTACCACATCCAACAATAACCAAACCCACAACACAATCCAATCATAGAAATCATTAAATTAGTATTCATTACATCAAATCAAATATAACAATCCAAGATATCAATTGAGCCTAATATTCGAAAAGATTTCACATGAGATAATTTAAGATATATTTTATGAAAATTTTGATTTTCAATTAATCAATGTAGAGTGTATATTTCAAAATTCATAATACGTATTAATGCACCTTGGAATTTTTCCTTGGTAGAGTCAAAATGTATGCCCCCTTAAGGTTTATGCTTGTGTCTTACATCACACCTTTGCTTGTGGATCTCTCCTAGGATTGAGAAAGATTGTGCTCCCAAACCCTATATTTTCATGCCACCAATGAAATCAATCAAAATTATGCTCACAAACCCACTAAATTCGTGCCCCTCATGGATCTCTCCTATTGAAAATTTCATATTTTGCATTTTTAAACTTGGAATGGTTGAGTATGAGATTTAAGTTGAAAGTTATGACTTTTAGAAATATCATGGCTTTGTGTTTCCATCTCTATACCATAAAGTCATAGTTTTAAGAATGATCCAAGATTGTGGTCTCTTTCTTACTTTAGATTATTATGGTACTAGGAATAGTCATGGCTATACATTTTTCTCTGAAATACTAAGTCATGGCATTAAGAATGATTGTGTCTTGTATAGTTCATCTTTATAACCCAAAGTTATAAAGCTATGGCTTAGGTCATTTCTCTAGAGAAAAAAGTCAAAGCCCTAGAAATGACCATAGTTTGAGTAAATACTCACTAAATTCTTTATAACTAAAAGGCATGATGCTAGAGGAGCGCCATGACTTTTACCTTAGTCTTGGTGGCTCTATAATAAAAAAGTTGAGGTGATGGAAAATTGTCATGGATTTTAGTATTGGTGAGGTACTTGATTGCTATGTTGTAAATTAATATCACAATGATAAAAATATATTATGAGCTAGTATGAAGGTAACTCAGAAAAAATCATAGCCAAAAAGAATGTTACACAGTAACATGATTATGTCAATGAATTGGTTTTGATGGTGATATTTTAATGAAATAATAATGTGAGAGCTACTAGAATATATAACATTGAGCTTTAAATTATAGCTCAAGCATGCTAAGGTGTAGTCTTTATAATGGAAGACATAACTTTATACTATGAGGCTAGAGAGGTGGGGGGTGGATAGAAAGTTTTTCAAGTGGACAAATAAAAAGTACCTTCAAGAATTGTACTCAACATGAAAAAGTGCTTGAGGAAACAAAATTTAAAATACTTGATATCCTTGAAGGAGGGGTTAAAGTAATGCAAATCTCACTCTTTCCATCCTTGCAAGTTGACCACCCATTACTAGATGACAAATTAGTAGTAGGGTATGATTTCTTTATTATAAAAATCTACTTATCCCCACTCACATGTTTGAGTCTGTGTCGTATGAAATCAATACATGCTCTTATGCATTCCTTGCTACAATCAGTGACATTTTACTAATTTTCATTGGTATATGCAAAACAGACTCAAATAAAATGTATTATCCAATTTTATCATGGGTAATAAATTCATCTGAATATCTAATATATGTTAGGCATCTCTCAGGACCAATATACTTATGGTCTATATCTCTAGGCATACCTCTCCAATATTTACTAGTGTTAACATCTCATCCAGTCACTTTCCTAGCATGCCAAGTTAGCAAAGCATCTCATTTAGACTTAATTAATAGACCTCCTTTGGAAGTATACTCATTTCTCTTTCTATGTGAGTGCCTAGTAGTGCTTCAACCTCTCCTTTCATCTCATCCAAAATGAGAATATTAAGAGAAGTCTCTACTTTTTTTCCATCTTGCTTCCTCGCCAATTAGACTATCGTTACACCTTTATTATGTCATCTAATTTTTTTGGATAGGCAATTTTTCAAAAACTTAGTAATAAGAATATCTCTTTAACTGAGATCCATAAGTACATGGGTCGCATAAGTAGTAAAGTAAACTTTTGTCTAGATATCAATTCCACATGTATTGTATGTATAATTTGATTATTTAACAATGAGACAGTCTATTTTTGTAAAAGAAATATTTAGATTATTAAAAAATATTAGATCCATAATTTATTCTTGTAATCTATATAATAATATTTAAGTTGTTTGACTTATATTATATTGGACACAAAATAAAAGTTATTGTGTTAAGCAATGACTTCTTGTCCTAATATCACATAAGATGGTTTCTACCATTATGCCCATCCTAATGGTGGTCCTCTCATAGTTGTCCCCTTAGTACATCACCATTGAAATAACAATTCATATCTACTCAAGAGTCATTCATAAACTCATCCCTTTTAGACAACTTTATCAACTACCCTTGATAATTACTTCATATGTATACTTTTACTCTCCGGCCTTAAACATCATAACGGTTAAAGATTGATATAGTTTATAAGTATTTTTACTTTTAACTTTATAAGCTTCATACTCGCACATTAATGTATATTTCTCTTAAGTTTAACTTATAAAAATCATACAAGTAAAAGTAATTCACAAAGGTTATCGTCATCTTATGAGTCACAACATACTCATACATATCTTAAAGATTATCTATTACCATCCTCCTCGATAATAATAACTAATCACATACTAGAGGTGAACCTTTTTGGAGAATGCCCTATATATCATTCACCCTAGTCAAAAAATAGATTCTTTTAAGTTGTGTACAATAGGTTGGATTATAAATGTATTCATACTTTCAACTTCATAAGTACAATACTCATGACAATTAACACTACTAAAATTCACCAAATTACCGACCAATTATTTGGTCGGTAATTTGGTATTTTTTTGTTGGTAAACCTATTACCGACCAAAATATCTCGTCACAATTTTGCTCATCGGTAATTTTTTTACCGACAAAAAATTAGTCAATCGATAAATTATCGACCATTTACCGACCCTCTACCAAAAAATAATTACTGAATATATTCAGACAATTTTCCAACCAAAATAATTAGGTCAGTACCTGATCTCTAAATGATCGGTAATTAGCGACCATTTATAAACCATTCACCGTCAAATAATTACCAACTAAATTCTAACCATTTTCTGACCAAAAGTAGTTAGTCGGTAAATGATCTCCAAATGGTCGGTAATTACCGACCGACTACAAACCATTTACTGACAAACAATATCCAACTATATTCTTACCATTTTCTGACCAAAAGCATTAGGTCAGTAAATGGTCTCCAAATGGTCAGTAATTACCGATCGACTACAGACCATTTACCGACAAACAATATCCAACTATATTCCTACCATTTTCCGACCAAAAGCATTAGGTCGGTAAATGGTCTCCAAATGATCGGTAATTACTGATAATTTATAGACTATTTGCCGACAAACAATTTTCGACTATATTCCAACCATTTTCTGACCAAAAGTATTAGATTTGTAAATGGTCACAAAATGGTCGGTAATAACAGACAAAATTGCCACAAAAAGTGACCAAAATCTTTTAAAATCATTGGTTAGTAATTAATATCCAAAAGAATTACCGACCATTTGGTGACCTTTTACCGACCATTGATATTAAAAAATTTTGGTCAGTTTTTTGTCACAATTTCTTCGGTAATTACCGACCAAATATTTTTTTTCTAGTTTTCATTTAAATATCTTCGTTTTGAAATATATATACATACAGAAAAATATTCAGAGTACGTAACAAAAAAAAGTTCAATTAAAACAAGCAAACAACCATATATACTACATATTTATAGTAAATACGCCATGAGAAAATAAAAAAAAAATCCAAAATCAAAGTTTAAGGCATGAAGAATAAATGTGTGTAATACACTCAATCATCCAACCTAGTTTCATAATCGTTATGCTGCGATGTATCTGATCCGCAAGGTGAGATGTCTGGTACTAGGGTAGAGCTATCTGCTGCTACTAGTCCTGATGCGGTTGCTATAGATGTTGCTATAGGTGATGGAGTAGATGTTGTAGCTGGAGCAATATGCCGAACAATCCGAGGTAGATTATCAGGGTTGAACTACAATCCTCCTTCGAGAAACTTCTTTATAAGCCAGTCAAAATGCATACGCAACCCATCTCTATCATCCTTATAGTCGATCATGCATCGCTCGGTATTCGGCCAACTGATATTGTATCACTTTTTGCATCACGTCCTAAAATTCCTCCATCATCGAGAATAAATTTGAAGCTGGCCCTAAAAATTCAACTTGATAATTTCGTCGTTTATGCGAGTAGAATGATGATGTTGACGAATCGATGCCATAGATTGGCATCTTCTCCTTGCCATCAACAGCCACATATCAAATATGATTCATATCAACTAGTGGAGCTGATGAATGAGAACTACGTGTTGCACCATCACATGAACCTGAAGTAGACTAGGAATATGCTTGAGTCGTGGCAGCTAATATTTCATCATATCTCGCCTTAGAAACATGTATGATAAGTATTTCAATTTATATTCAAAAAAAAGAGAAAAGTTAATTTTTTTAATGAAACTTAGATTTGCTGCACGAGATCTCTGATCAACGAAAGTATGATCATCATGAGCCTTCGTGTGCGTGTATCTGAATAAGCAAGGAGAAATGGGCTTATTACCCTTCTTGCGTGTCTATAATTACACACAATACATACGTTAATTCTATTAAAAAAATTCCTTATGAGAAATGAAAATTAGGCATGATTGAACACATTTCACAAAGTAATAAACATAAAAAGTATAAATTAGAAATAATACCAATACTCATTCGTGCTCACACATAGAGCGAGATCCAAAAGTGTGTGTAAAACATGCCACTACCCTCGCTAGCCTGCTCTGAGCGATGATTACCACTCTATTCATCACACCTCTTCCTATAATCAGGATCTTCCCATCTGCTCCACCACTCCTTAAAAACATGATCTGGGACACTCAAATCTTTTCCTTTCTTCTTCAAGCATTTATATTTTATCTCATACATGGTGTCTTTATACCGACTGGCAGCATGTTTGTAAAACATACTTTTAACTGCCTCCTTAGGTTGTGTCCACCTATAAACTTTCTACAAATATAATTAAAAAATTTTAAACAGTGAACAAATGAATAAATAAAAGATGTAAAAAATGTTAGTAGTGATATTAACATTAAATTCTCTCCAAATCATCAATTGGTCTCTATGTGTTAGTGACTTCCAATTATGTCAATTATTTATAAAGAACTATCTGAAAATTATTCTTAAAACCCTATAAATGGAACTAGATGGCTGTAACTTCGTCTTGTAACCCAAAATTTATTAGCAAGTAAGAAATAAATTAATAAATTGATGAATTATTTGTTAAGTTTTATATCTTACGGATTATCAATTGTCAGATCAAACTGAGCAATGGGGAGAGTCTCGTCTGTAGGGTCCTCTAAGGAAGACTCTCCAACATCTTCATCCTCTCTCTCTTCTACCTCGCACGTCTCTTGATCATTCATCAAAAACTCAAGACCATTAATTTGATCATTTAGCTGATGCTGCTATTATGGTATATTTACAACCATCTCTGTCTGCTGTAGCGCCTCATCCACCCATGACCCTCTACCAATTTCGAGCATACCTGAGGCCTTACTGCCTATATAATAACTAGTACTACCTTACAACGTACTGCCTCTACCTCGTCCATGTGCCATATCTATTAAAAATACATAAGGCAATGAAAATAAATAAAAATGATTAATGATTAAAATGACATAAAACTCACTGTCTACTCATTCTCATCAGAATCATCCAAATATGGTTCTTCTTCTTCTTCAGATGTAGTAACATCATTTTCAAACTCCTCTTCATCACTCATTTCTTCCTCATAATCAATTAAATTTTTATCGACATCTACATCCCCACTTGTATCCATCTCAGAAGATGCGACTAAAAGGATGTCTTCGTCCCTCTCCACAGCTTCGATTATAACATCATTGTCATCATTTTGAAAAGCTAGTTCTATGAAATCAGTACTTGGAGATGCGAGGATGTCAATTTGAGCCCTTGCTTCTATCTTGCACACAGCTTTCAAATCCTTTCTAGGACTGGTCTGACCCAGATATTTACATTAATTAACCTGTGATGCTTGTACTACTAAGACAAAAGGTTCATACTTGTTGAATCATTTTTTATCGTGCACATCGATAACTTTATATCAAGGATGAACAACGATACCAACATTTGGTGTTGGGTCGAACCATTCACATTTGAATAACATAGTTTTATTAACCAGAAAGATTTCAAATTCTAATTGGATCACTTCGACCAAAGTCTCGTAATAGTTATATTCGGTTTCATTGTATGCGGATCCTTTAATGCATACTCTCATAATATCTATTGCCCGGTAACTACCATATGATTTAGTGTGAAATTTAAAACCATTCACATAGTAATCAATGTTGTTTTAACCTCTCTTAGGGGACCTCATGCTATACTTCAAAGATAATGGTTTGAAATTTTATTTGCATGATTATGAACCTATAATCAAAATTAAGTGGATTGTTTAGATTATAATTATAAATTTTTATTAGAACAATATAATTGTTTTGTGATTTTCATTTTAAGTAAACATACATATTTTTCAAAAAATGATGAAAATTATTGCTCTGTCATGGCATCGATAGCTTCGGCATTCGTGTCTGGAAACTCTTTATGTTTATCTATAAAAAAATCACTTAAAAAAGAAATTTTAAATAATTGATACATTGAAAGGAAATAGTAAATTATAATGCTAAATATATATCATTTGACTTTTAGGAAATACTTACTCAATGAATGGTTGAACCTTGGACAATTCATTAGGACATATAGATGAGCTGCAGTATATTCATAGTTTGCTAGACATCTTTTCCCTTCAGCACCAATTTTTTACCCAAAGGCTTGAAAATTTCAAATATATCATTATCCACATTATCATAAAGATAAACCTCATTCTACTTTTCCTTAAGTGAAAGAGTTGGATCTCCTTCTTTAAAATAGAATGATGAGAATTTGGTGGTCTCATCCATTATATAACCTATTGATATAGAACATCAACCTGAGCTTTATTTATTATTGTATGCTTTATTTTCCTCAAGTATCTACAAAAAGATTATTGAAAATTTCCTATTATTCTTGTGTATATATAAATATATATATGAAAAAAATTGGGTGAGTGAATTAATATTACCTTTCTGGATGATACATCCAATGATAATAGACACGACCAGCATTCCTAGCTTTGTAAGCCAAGTGTACTGGAAGATGTTTCACTTGGAGGAAATATTTTCTCAAGATTGCATAAGATAACAAGAATTTATTCATCCAGACTTCTCAACTCCTCATCATTCACAGAAGAAGAAGTCAGTTGCTTGAAGAATAAAGAAATCTCAGTTATCGACTCCTATATTTTATTAGGCAAGAATTCTCGAAGTGAAATTGTTAACAACCTTTGATGAATACATGACAATCAAGACTCTTCATGACAAACACCTTAAGTTTTTTTGCATCCACACATCTTCCCAAATTAGAAGAATACCCATCTGGAAATCTTAAGTTTTTTTACCCACTCCAACACAACCTTCTTCTGTAATTTATTCAGAACAAATGGCACATCAGGGTATTTATTGGTGACAAGATTTTTTGCAAATTGAGGACGACGCCAATATTTATTCAACTCATCTCTTGACTTGTATGTACCCTTATTTTTTTCTCAGAATTTTAAACACTATTGAAAATATTGTCAAACACATTCTTCTCGATATGCATTATTGTATATATAATTTATTTTTGATAATCTGTTTATATAACCAAATGTTTCTGTTTTAATATTTTCATATAAGTGCAGGAAAAAAAATATTAAGAGACTGGGAATGTAGTAGTAGCATAATAACGGAGGTCCTGCTCTCCAGTTAGCGGGCCGAAATTTTCGAAGCAGAGCCTGACCTATCTGATGATTCGACCTGCTCCAGTTAATTGAACCGAGAATGTTTTTAATATAAATGTTTTTGTATTTTTTTTATTTTTTGGGTTCCTATTTTTTCGGATCCAAAACTATTCATCATCTCTCTCTCTCTCTCTCTCTGCATGATTTATCACGACTATCTCTACGCTGCACATATTGTAAGACATTTTGGTTTAATCTGTAATGTATAAGCATTTTCTAGTGGATGTAGCTAGTCGTACTAAGTGACTAGTGAACCACGTTATTTCTAGTTTTCTAGTTATCGTTTTTCTTTTGATTCTACCGTGGTTGGATTATGGATTGGATATATATATATATATATATATATATATCGATTGTTGTTTGTTATTTTGTTGTTCATTTTTCTTCTAAATCACAACTGTGGAAGCACAATTGCCCAACATGCATAACATCAAGATTGTGCCTGAGCAAGTATTCACGCCAGTAGGGCAAATCCCAAAAAATACTTTTTTTATTTCACCCACAAGTCTTAGATAAAGCTGCATTCACAACCTCAGTATCAACATCTATCACCTTTTTCAACCCTCTATTATTCAACTCTTGTAGAATTTCATTGCTAGATCAAACTCCGAAGAATTCTTTAGTAATATTTATATTCTTAATGAATTCTTTGGTGTTAAAGTCGATAGGATGATTAATGGGCAAAAACATCTAATGATTATCGAACCATGACTATTTTCCACTATTAATTAATCTAAAAGTATCCGAATCTTCTATACAATGCGTACATGCCAATATACCAGTTGTACTCCACCCAGATATCATAGAATATGTTGGAAAGTCATTTATGGTCCACATTAGGGTAGCACGCATCTAAAAGTTTTGCCATTTAGAAATATCATAAGTTTGAACCTCAGCACCACAAAGACTTTTCAACTCTACTATTAATAGCTGCAAGAAAAGATCTATCTTCCCTATTGGATTCGCGGGCACCAGCACTAACACAGTCAAAAATATAAATTCCTCCTTCATACATAAGTCTGGAAGCAAATTATATGGCATCACCACCATAGGCCACAAAGAATAAACACAGCCTAACATTTTGAACTTATAAAGAAAAATTTGGAAAACAAACATCAAAATATTTCCAAGCAGGGGCATCAGAAGGGTGACACATCTTATTATCTTTCATATGATGCTCTAAATGTGACCTAATTTCATTAGCTGTTGTAGTTGATGCATACAATCTTTACAATCAAGGTGTTATTAGAAAATAGTGCATTTCTTATATGGCACCTTCAACTTCCATATATATAATTTATTTCGAGAACTCCTAACCTTTTGCTTGTACCAAGCATGTCCACATATATTACAACTATTAAGGTCACGGTCATCGCCCCATAATATCATATAATTGTTCACATAGTAATTAATGACCTGTACGGGTAATCCCAAGCCTCTAACTAATTTTTTCGTGCAGTAGAAATCCAATGGCATCAGATTATCTTGTGGCAACAATTCTTGAATAAAATTAGACATATCATCAAACCATACCTTCGAACACTTGTGTCTGTACTTTATTTCTAGCATCCTCACGGTTGTAGATAGTAAGTATGCTTAGAATTTCCCTAATAAACATGTTTGTCTCCAGCTCGAATCATGTCATAGAAATTCTTTGCCTCGGCATTGGGTTCCTCATGTAAGTTGAATTCAAGACCCGCAGCATCACAAACCATTCTATGGTATGTAGTGTGATTAATATTATCCGAGACCATCTGATCAGTTTCACTTACTGACACCCATACTAAACTTAAACACCTCTAGTGGACTTTCTTCTCACCATGGTATATCCAAACATAGTAATCCGCCACAAAACTATTTCTATACAAATGTATCTACACAGTCTCAACATTCAAAAACTTTGTATTCTGATATTTAACTAAAGTGTAAGGACACCTTATATTTGTACAATCATTAACACACTCAATATGTCTTAGTGCAAACTTAACAAATTCATCAACTTTATCCCTCCATTCATTAGATAACATTTCATTCATTATTCGACCCTTGTACATCCATTCACGATTGTCTTCCATAACTAGTTAAAAAAATCACTTTATAATAACAAATGCTATTGTCTTTAATTATAGTTATATATAATTA
Organism: Sapria himalayana; assembly: GCA_029783825.1. Classification (NCBI taxonomy): domain Eukaryota; kingdom Viridiplantae; phylum Streptophyta; class Magnoliopsida; order Malpighiales; family Rafflesiaceae; genus Sapria; species Sapria himalayana. Next base: position 9,394,906 of record JAREIK010001563.1, on the reverse strand, counting down.
TATAGCCATTTATTTAGTTATAGAAATATTTATATATAGTTATACATGTATAGTTTATCATAATTTTGTATGTTGTTATACATGTAATTATAAATATAGTTACATGTGGTTATGCATATAGTTACACATACAATTAAACGTATATTTATAGAAGTAGGTTTATATATTTGTTCATTTAATTTTATATATTTATACATATAGTAATGTATAGGTATAGATATAGTAAAATACTTTTTTATATACTACTATATACAAATATATATTAAATATAAGCTGTAAATTTAATATTTAAATATAATTATGCATAAAACTTTTATAGTTATACATATAGTAAGATAAAATTATTTATAGTTATATATTATTTTACATATAATATATACTTTTATATATAGTTATATATAATTAAACATATAATTATATATTGATATATTCATACAAGTAGTTATAAGTTGTTATACATAAATATATACAACGTTATAAACAAATATTTTGATTTAATTATATGAATATATATATAGTTACAAATATAGTTATATTTAATTATATAGAGTGTTACATAGTTATACAAATATTTATATATAGTTATACACATATAGTTATAAATATGTATGTAGTTAAAGATATAATTTTATATGACATTTATATAGTTATATATTTAGTAAAATATAATTATATGTAGTTATATATTAGTATACATATAGTATATATTTTTTAGAAATATAGTTATATAGAATTATACATATAGTTATACATTATTATATAGTTAAAATTTAGTTATGTAAAGTTATAAATATAGTTATAAAAATAGTTTACTTTGTTATAAATATAGTTATAATTACTTTTATATAAAATGGCATATGCTTATATAATTAAACACGTGTATCTATTTAATATTTGTGAATAAATTATTTTTATAAATGTTACTTAAATATTATTATATTTATATGTAACACTTTTATAAATAATATATAGTATATATATCGCATTTATATAAACATTATAAATATTATATATTTATATAAAAAAATATGTAATATAAATATTTACAAAATTATATAATCATTTAATGTTATATAACTATTATATAAAAAATTATATGAATGGATAGTTTTATGTAAATATAGTAAAGATATTTATAAATATTAATACATATGTATAAATATTTATATATAATATTATATGCTTATATAAACATATCAATGTTTATTTATAATGTAATACGATTATATATTTTAAAGTATAGATATTTATACATAATATCATACGATTATATAAATGTATAAAACTTTATATATAATGGTACATGTTTATAATTTATTCGGATACAACAAAAATATAACTCATTAACATTAAGTTTAATTTTTCTTAAGTTACAGAAGCAAATAAATCAATCATTATATATTTTCTTCAGCTACAGAAGGATAGAACAAAATACAATCATTTTGTATTTGAATCAAAATCAATAAAACCCTAACATTCTAAACATTAGATGAACAAAGATTACACTGAAAAATTATAGTAATTAATTGTGTAAAGTCAAAATCATATAGGTTAAATGAAATAAAAGCAAAAATGAAGAAATTCGGAGGAGAATTAAAAAAAACTAATACCCTATTATACTGAAAAAAAGAAAATCTGATTGTCCTAATAAAATTCAGAGAGGCAGAGATATGTATAAGCATTTTGAAGGAGAGAACAAAGAAAAACTTACTTTTATTCAGAATAATAGATACAAATTCTTCAATTTTATGCTTGTAGTCGTGGTTCGCCTCTGCTTCAAAAAATAACGGAGATACGTATGTTTGTAAGTGTTAATGACTTTGAAAATAAATTTTAAATCAAAAAATTAAACTTATGAATTACCGACCAAAATTATGATCAGAAAAAGGTTGGTAAGTATAAAGTTGTCAATATTTTGGAATGCCACTTTACTAACTAATTTTAATGGTAATATATTTTTAATCATTAAATGGCCAGTACTTTATCAATAATTTCTATTCGTTAATTATATCCTAATTTACAGACCAATTTCCAACCAAAAATATTTAGTCGGTAGGTATGGTCAGTATATGGTCGGGAATTTGGTCGGAAATATTTTTTTTTTCGAAATTCCATTTTGGTCTCTAAATGGTCGTGAATTGGTCAGTAATTACCGATATTTATATTTGGTCGGTTATTTGGTCGATAATTATGACGTTATAAATATTTTGGAAAACAACTTTACCGACCAATTTTTATGGTAATATATTTTGGTCGTTAAATAGTCGGTAATTTTTTGGCATTTTTTTTTCTTTAATTTCTGCCTAATTTACAGATCAAGCTATGACCAAAGATATTTGGTCAGTAAGTATGGAAGGTCTTTGTTCGGAAATTTTGTCGGAAATATTTTTTTTTTTCGAAACCCCCATTTTGGTCTCTAAATGATCATGAATTGGTTAGTAATTACTGACCTATATATTTGATCAGTAGTTTGGTCGGTAATTACGACGTTATAAATATATTAGAAAACCACTTTACCGACCATTTTTCATGGTTATATATTTTTGGTCATTAAATGATCGGTAATCTTTCAGCAATATTTTTTCGCTAATTTCCTCCTAATTTACAGAGCAATTCCCAACCAAAAATATTTGGTCGGTAATATATGGTCGGGTTTTGGTCGGGATTTGGTCGGAAATATTTTTTTTTCGATCCCCCTCTTTGGATCTCTAAATGGTCATGAATTGGTTAGTAATTACCGACCTATATATTTGGTCGGTAAATGGTCGGTAAGTACGAAGTTATAAATAATTTGAAAAATCACTCTACCGACCAATTTTAATGATAATATATTTTTATTTGTTAAGTGTCAGTAATTTGTCGACAATTTGTATTTGATAATTCCATCCTAGTTTACAAACTAATTTCCAACTAAAAACATTTTGTCGGTAATTATGGTCGCTCTTTGATCGGAAATTTTTTTTTTCGATACCCTTTTTTGCTCGCTAAATGGTTATGATTTGGATAGAAATTACCGATCTAATTTTTAGGTCAGTAATTTGGTTGGTATTATCATTAGTTTTAGTAGTGTAATATACTCAAATTTTGAGTTTCAACATGTGGGTCTATATCATGTTTATAGTCAGAAGAGCTATCACTTCCATCCAACCATATGCATGTATGACCCTTATGGTTTACCTATTATTATCCACCAAAATAATTTCACACACCTATAAAAAATGAAAACCCTAGCTCAAGTTCTATTTAATCATTATACACCAAAATCCATAACATAAAATAAATCATATATATTTATTCATAAATTATAAACAATAGTCATATCACATATCTCAATTACACAAAGCCTAAACTCATGCTAATTTGGTATAAATTTTAGAATGTACCCTAGAGAAGAGATGTTACAGAGCCTCGGCTTCCAACTCTAGGGATTAGTATTAATAGTGTATTCATTTCTTGATTATGAAACCCTTTGAAAGTATGAAATTCACCTTTGGGATTTGGTAGTTACCATGGCTTTGCTTGTTGCATAAGAGAGAAGAAGAAAAAATGACAGATTTTTTTTGAAATTTCTTTATCTTCCAGATTTATACCCGAGCCACCTTATATTACTCTAAGAATAAAATCATATCTTTCAGTAAACAGTAATAATGTCGGCCATGATATGTTTGGCTTGTGGTTGTGACTCAAAAAAATGATCATGCCTCTAGTTTACATCTTAGTCTTTCTGTAACACAAAGTCTTGGCATTGGCAATGATAATGACTTGAGCCTAATATTTTTGTAATATAAATGTCAAAGTATTGAGAAGTAATAATAGCTTCATGCCTTTGTCATCTTATCATTCATAAAGGACAACAACACTAGGAAGTAGCCATGCAGTAGTGAATAACTTCTCATTTTATCATATAGTCATGGTGATGTTTAGAAGCCATGACATTGATAGTGATCTTTCTTGAGTTTTATATGGCCGTGCAATTGAGAAATATTCGTGGGTACTAAAAATACCAATCCATTGTGGTATTTTAGGTGTAGTGAGTTGGGATATGATCACACATTGAACTAGATGATGATAAAATTCTTGGCTTAAGTATTCACCACCTCGATCTGATCAAAGTATCTTAATACTTTGTCCAAGTTAATTTTGTATTTCATTCTTAAATTCTTTGAACTTTTCAAATGATTCTGACTTTTGTTTCATTAAATACACATAGCCATATCTATTAAATTCATCAGTAAATGTAATGAAATACTAGTAGCCTTCTCTAGCTATTATATTGAAAAGACCACATGCATCACAATGCATAAGTCCAAATGCTTCATTTTTTCGTTCGCTTTGACCAGTAAAAAGAGTTTTAGTAATTTTGCATAATAAATAAGACTTGCATACTACATATGATTCAAGATTAAATGAGTCTAGAAGTCCATCTTTATGGAGTTTAGATATGTATTTCTCATTTATATGGCCTAAGCGACAATACCAGAGATATGTTTGGTTTGAAGCATTAGATTTTAACTATATTGTATTTAGGTTATAAACTGGGCTTTCAAGGTCTAAAATGTAGAGACCATTTGTTAATTGTGCACTACAATAGAACATCTCGCTTAAATAAATAGAACAATATTTGTTCTTTATTATAAATGAAAACCCTTTATTATCCAAATAAGAAATAGAAATAATATTTCATGATAAAGCAGACACATAATAATAATTCTCAAAGTTCTAAAATAAGTCAAGTTGGCAAATATAAAATATAGAATCCTACAGCTATAGCAGTAACTCTTGCACCATTGCCAACACACAGGTACACCTAGCCCTTTGTCAATGATCTTCTCTTTTTAAGATCCTACACATTAATACAAATGTGAAAAGCACATCCGGTATCTAATACTCATGATGAAGAAGTAGATAGGTTGGCTTAATTAACATAAATACCTTAGGCAGATGTCTCACTTCCATTCTTCTTTTTCAATTCTTCCAGGTATTGTTTGTTGTTCATCTTCTTATGTCCGGTCTGACCACAATGTAAGCAAGAACAAATTATAGCCACCCCTCCCTTAGGTTTTAATGCAAAAGATTTTACCTTGCCTTTGGTTTGGGGTTTATCCTTACCTTTGGGCTTACATTTTTTTTCCCATTTTCACCATCATTATGGGCTTGATTTTTTTAAGATTTTATTCAACAATTCTCAACATGCTTAATAATTCATGTAAAGTTTTGGCAATTTCTTTCATGTTAACATTAATGACAAATTGATTATAGCTTTCATGCAATTATTGCAAAATTAAATCATTAACCAACTCTTGGCTCAATGGAAAGCCCAAACTTTCTAGATTCTCAATATACCCAATCATTTTGAGCATGTGAGTGCCAACTAGGCTCCCTTCCAATCAACTTGCATTGAAACAAGGCCTTAGATACCTCATAACATTCATGCCTTGCCTACTCTTGATATAGTCGTTTTAAATGTTCAACCATATCATAGGCATTCAAACTCTCATGTTGCTTATGAAGCTTAGTGTTCAAGGTAGAAAACACAAGGCATGCTATATCTAGAGCATCATCTTGGTTCCTTTTATGAGCATCCTTATCAGCACGAGGGGCATTAGGAGTAGGTGATTTAGGAATAGGCTGCTCTAAGACATATAGTTTCCTTTGTTGTTTGAGGACAATCCTCAAATTCCTACACTAGTCTAAGAAATAAGCTCTTTTAAGCTTGTCCTTCTCGAGAATATATTGTAGTGATAAGTTGTTTGACGTGTTTGCAGACATGGTAATCTAAAATTATGTAAAAATCTATATCATATTTAAAATTTATTAAATTTGGGCTTTAATTAAATGATCCTCCCACTAAATTATTAGGTTGAAAATAATTTTTTTGTGGGTCAAGATGCATATTTGATATTGTCCTGAGTTAGTTTTGGCTAATCACCCAAAACACGGCTATTTTGATAGGTAATATTTACCAATTACATCTAATACACTTTGTTCTTATCCCATCTAATGGTACATCTCTTAATTTTTTGCCTGTAAGTTTTCAATCTAATTGAGATAACTTAGTTAAGTCTCACCCAAATTTTAATAGGCTGGATTTCACAATTATCCTATCATATTATACCAAGATAAATAAAGATACTTCACTTTGAAAAACATATCTAATATTGATCGAGGTAGTAATATGTATCAAACTTTGGAAGGCACCTTTTGTTGACTTAATTTTAATTTGAGGGATTTCTTTAATTATTTAATAAAATATCTAATTTAACATACACCACATACATTTAAATGTATTTGTATTTATTTTATTAGTCTAGTCATATACCAACATATATTGCACAAACACAAAATAAATGTGACATGGTTATGACCCCAATTAAAATGATTTTCTCAAGATAATGAGAAAATAGAAAGGTCAACCTAAAGGTATTGCATCTTCTCCAAGTACTTCCTTAGTTGTCATATGTTGTTGGTTGCTTTCTCCTTTCAAATAACCTTCTAATCTAATAATGTTCTAATCGTACATTAGATAACTAGAAGGAAACCTCAAGTTACATTCGAAGGGAATTAGATGAGAAAAGAATTTTACAACTTGAATTGTAAATTAAAATGCATGACATGCAGCTCATATTTAACTTATAGCAACAACACACATAATTAATTTATATGGGGTAAAGAGCCATAACATCCACCATGTAAAACATACATCTAACATCACTTTATCATGATTATTATTTATCAAATTAATCATTTATATTGCGTTTAAATTTTGGGGTCCTAGGCAGATCGCCCCTAGGTCCAGAAGAAACGCTCCTAGAGAGCTACAGGAGGTAGCACCCTAGCATGGTCAAGTGTCTATACCTCTAACAATATCCACACAAAAATATCTTTGTTTTTTTGTTTACTATCTCTTCCATTTCATTCTTTTGGTTTTTAACACCCTTTTTAAAAGGATGTGTCATAAACTAAAAGAGAGAATTGTGTGCTTTAAGTTTGGAACCATTTTAATGGTCTAAATATCTACTAATTGGACAAAACTCTTTAATCCAGTTAGCTTAACATCTGAAACAAATTTTCAGACTTAAGATTAGGCCTAGTTTATTTTAGTCTAATTAAAATAAAATGAACTCCAAATATATATATATATATATATATATATATATATATATATATATATATATATATATATATATATGTTTTTATGTGTGTGACCCAATAATTTCTCGTAACATTGCTAGTGACCTTTAAATCTCATTTTAAAGAAACAAACAATGAGCAATATCTAGTAATGCATCATTGCTACCCATGTGATGAAAATATAATAGATTCGACTAAACTTATTTTCGTGATTTATGTTATCGTATGATTTAGGGCCCGTTTGAAAAAACTGAAAAAATTAAGTACTAAAAAATAAGTGCTAAAAAATTAAGGCTGAATTTTATAAGTGTTGAATTTGTATTGAAAAATTGTTTTATAAATTATTATTAATTGAATACTGAATATAAATATATTATTTGATAACTGTAAATATTGAATGTTGAAAATAATGTATTTTACATATTTACCCATATTATCATTATATTACATATTATCCAACATAATTTTATTAAAAAAAATAAAATTCTTAAAAACATATCCATAAATAAATCATTAATACAAAAAAGAAATAAAAATGTTAAAAAAATAACCAATAAAATCTAAACTCTTTAAAACTATCCAAATTTTTAATATAAAAACAAAAATTAATGGACAACTAGTTTATTTGCTATTTCCTCTCTCAAATTAATCATGAAAGAGGGTTAGAGTTAGGGTTTGTTGAGCCGGAGAAAAGAGGAGGAGAAGATAGATTCACAAATTGAACTGTAGCATAAATGAGAAAATGAAAAATAAATGATAAAATGGAAATTTTGAAAAAAAAAATTTGTTGAAAATTTTCAGCCTTCAACAATAAGTATGTCTCTACCTACTTATAATTTTAAATGAATTTTCAGTTAAAATTTTAAATTTTCAGCTCCCAACTTTTTTTTATCAAATACACTTAAAATTTCAACCCATTGAAAATTTTAATTTTTAATTATTTGAAGATTTTAAGTACGTTATCAAATAGCCCATTAGTCCTTTTGTCCATGATATCTAGATTGATTTATGAGGTATGGATTAAGTCATCCCCATATCAATCTATATGTTTCTTGATCTTTGAGTGAACTAACTTAAACAAATAAGTTCAATATCTCATATTGACTTATTTGAGCATGACCATGTATTTTTGTAATCTTTCAACCAAGGGAGCAACTTATATCAATTTCATTATAAAGAATGGACAAATTCTATCTATATCAATCACATCCCTCTACACAATTTATTGTATACCTAGTAAAAAATTTTATAACCAACCATGTTACAGGTGGAATTTGTTGAATCTAAAGTATACAACTCATTATGTTAGGGAACCATAGTGACTACAGGTCAAAAAATAATTCATAGTATTAGTCACTATGAGAATGTGTATGACACTTATATAACAATCCATGTAACATTCTCATAGTAGGTTAGTTCAGTATATGTTCTCCAATATATACACATTTGGTAACTTAATATCTCTTATTAGTTAACCTACATGCTAGTCTCAATGTATTAATTTTGTCCTTAAATATTATTACTTGACTAGGGACAATTTTGAGTAGTATTCCATAGAATATATCACACTAGGGTATTATTATATATATCTAATATTTGCATAGATCTAAATAAATATTATAATCATAAAATGATATCTTCTTTTAAATAAGATATGATACAAAAATCCCAAAAGAATCAACTAATGATTGACTTTTAGAGCATACACTAATAAGTATAATTATGATTTCATGATAATATCATAACTACTAAAAATTTGTTGCACACATATAGTAGAAGTATTGTGCTAATTGGTTGGTAGGATCATAGTGTATAAAAATTATCACAACCAATTTGATAGAATTTTGGGCAAGAATGAAGCTAAAACTACCTGAAACTCAATGTTCAACCCCTTATGCTAAACATCTCTAAAAATCTTTTGATTTCATGATTATTCATCAAGACTCATCAAAATACTAAAGTCATTAAATTAATCTATAATATCTTCATTTCTATGTCTATACATTTCATAAATCAGAAAAATATATAAGAATGCGCGATAGTTTGAATATTAAATTAAATCTCATGCTAAAATAATAACTTATATCCTCACAATAATTTCTCCCTCGAAAAAAATATCTTGCTATGAATAGTTTTTCGTAGTGACTAGGTTTTAGTATTGTAAGGTCTATAAATAATGGAACAAATTCAAGTGGACAAGTTGATAGTCAGAAGGTTTGAGTTCCATGACAATACTTGTGGGTCATTGGATAAGTATATTTATTTATGTGGTAGATATAGGTATCTATTATATCACACATATGGAAAAAAATCATTGGGTTGCCTCTTAAGCAATGCTACATTTAACATCTGAAGCTATATCCTCAAAACCTATTTTTCTTCATCAGGGATTATTGAAGACCACACTAACTTCTCAAATTACTATTTTACTTCCTTATTGTTGATTTTTTAATTCAGCCTTGCTTCAACTACACTTGTTTCTTAAGTTTTTTTTTTATATTATGCCTTTAGTGAATGTCATTGTTTTTTCATCTTTGAAGTATTTTCCTTTGTCCCTTTTCATTCTAGATCACCAAAGTCACACTGATGAGTACTTCCATGACTTTTTCTTTACTTCCTTAAACTCCAAAGTTGCAGTTATAATTGAAGTCATAGCTTTTTTCTAGAAGCTTTTCCTTGTCCTTTCCTTGATATATCTTCAAATTTTTGGTGATTGGATAATGGTGAAATAATTATGGGTTTTACCTTTTTTTTTCCTAGAAAAGCATAATGAAGGTGATTGAGTAATGTTTCCAAGATCAAATATTTGGATTTTTTGATTCTAAATTTAATAGTTGTCCTCCCAAAGTCATGGCTCCATCGATAATTAGGGTCGTATCTATTAAATGGTCTTTATTGAGTGCCATAACATTTAGATTTACTATGGTTTTTATTTCCTCAGCTTCGTATTTGTTCTCTAATTCATTAAAATTATCTTTTTTAGATCTTCACGTCTCTACCTTGATACCATCAAGTTCTCCCTTGAATATCAATCTAAATCTATCCTTCTCATTCTCTTTAGATTTTCATCATTCGCATCACTCTTTTTATTAATTTTTATTTTGCATCCTAAGTTATCAACTCAGAAAGAGTTCTAAAAAAGAAAACAAACTAAATAATCTTTAGTGAGGGTGTCAAAAATTTTGTTGTAACTTTGTTATACTACCTAATTTTATTAGTTAGATAAAGTAAACTTTTATCTATGTTTTTTTCCCATAGAAATTTACCATTATTAAATTTATTCAACAATGAGAAAATCCTTTTTTAGTAAAATAAATACTTTGATTATTATATAATCTTGGATCCATGGTTTATTCATTTAATTTATATGTTAATATTAAACTTGCTAAACTTATATTATGTTATACATAGAAAAAAGGTTGAGATATTATGTAATGACTCCTTGCCCTAATAGCATACAAGGTTGTTGTTGCCATTGAACCTATCCCATTGATATTCTCTTCATAGATATCCCTTTGGTGCATCACTACTGAGACAATAATTCATCTCTACTTGAAAGTCATTCATAATTTCATACCTTTTTGAAAAATTTATCAGCTACCTTTGATGATTACTTCATATGCACACTCTTATTTTTTAGTCTTAAACATCATAAAGACAAAAGATTGACATGTTTTGTAAATATTTCACTTTATCAACTCACAAGGGTTGTCATAATCTTGTGAGTCACAACATGCTTTTACATGCCCCAAAGATTACATATCATCATTTTTCTATGTGATAATATGACTCTCAGACTAAAGGTGAAGACATTGGGAGAATGTTCTATATTATATTCATCCTAATCGAGAACTAGTTGTTTTAAGATGTATATAATGAATTAACATGTAAAAGTATTTATACTTTCAGCTTCAAAAGTACCATACTCATGTTGATTAATATACATAATTTTTGGATTTTAACATATAGGTTTATCTCATACATCATAGTTAGAAGGGATATCACTTTTTTCCTACCACATACACGAGTGAACCTCATGGCTTACCTGTCACCATCCATAAAGATTATTTCATATAAACTTATTAATAGTCAAAACTCTAGTTCAAGTTCTATTTAATCACCAACAATCAATATCCATAACAAAAAATAAATTAAATACATTTAATCATTAGTTATAAAGCATATCGATATCACATATTTCATTTTATACAAACCCTAGACCAATGCTATTTTGGTATAAATTTTTTAATCCACACTAGATAAGAGGGGTATGAGAGTCATGCCCTCCAACTAAATGGATTAGCATTAATCTTGCATATCTTACCTGCTTTTGGAACCTCTGTGAAGTGTGAAATTCAGCCCTAGGCAACCGTGCATTACTCTAAGTAGAATGTGACAATTTTCAGAAGGTTACAAATTCATCCATCATCTTTTTAGTAAGAGCCTTGAGGCTGTGATTCTAGAAAATGATGATGACTCTCTTATGTATCTTAATCTTTCTTTACCCCAAAGTCACGAAACCTATAATATCTTTTCCTTCATGCATTTGTCATGTTGTTATCCATGAAGGATTATAGTATTAGAAAGTGGGCATAGAGTATTGAATATCTTCTTATTTTGTTATATAGCTACAACACTATGTAAAAGCCACTATATTGGAAATGATATTTTTTGAGTTTTATATGAATATGGAACTAAGAAATAGTCATAACAATAGGTAGGTCTTTCATGTATTAGTCATGGCTGTGGCACTAGAAATTGGTCATGACATAATTTTCTCTTCATATCTTTCAAGTATTCATTATATTGTGGGTGGATACAATACTGACTTTCTTTTCTCTCATTAATCATGTTGTGTCGGTGCTATGAGGATGTCATGATATTAGCAATTAGTTCGAGTATATAATGTTAGTTATAGTGCTCTAGGCCTATCGTATGGACATGATATTTTGACTATTTGTGAGAATTAATTATTATTATTATTTGCATGTTTATTATATATAATATCCTTGAATAATATTATAATTATTCTAAATATCACTAATCAGTTATTGTTATGGAAATTACAATAAATTAAGATTAGTATACCGTTTGATTGATATTCATGGGATGAATATGTGTATGAGATACAAATTAAATTTATATCTATTTGTTGAGAATAAATATTGGACAAACCCATCTTGAGATTAATACATGGATCAAAGTCATAATTTAATCTCTAATAAGTATATTATTAAATCCTTTGACTTGAGATCACAATAGTTCTCAACATAAGTAATATTGTGTTTTGATATAATCAAACATTGTCTTTAATCAGATGACTATAAAGGTTATACTTGAACATAATAAGAATTATATAGTGAGATATGAGCGATTAAGTGTTCCACTTATTATAAGAGAGATATCTCTAAGTGCCCTCGATAATTGAGACTGAGAAATGTATGGCCATGCTCAAATAAATTGATAGAGATCAATATCATTTATTTACTCAGTCTAATTGGGTTTTGAGTAATCAAAGATATAATGATATAAGGTTAACTTTGTCTATGCATTATATTCTATCAAGATATCATAAGACAAAAGGATTATGTCATTAGTTATATTAAGGTTATCTCAGATCATGAGTTTTTTATTTAACTTGGGTGGTCATAATATATTGCTAGAGGCCACTTATGACTTGTAGGATCAAAATATAATTTAGGTCTAATGCCAATGTTAATTGAACCTATAGGGGCACACATAAATAACGAATAATAACGGTTATGGTTTTTCACTCTCTGTATTAATTTAAAATGATGAGATTATTTTAAATCACAAATAACAATTATTTATTATTTGAATTTGAATTTATTTTTGAGAAAGTTTAAATTAGTGATTTAAATAAATAATTAATTTGTTACATTGAACATGAGTTTTAATGAATAAATTCATTTAAAGGGGAGATTTTAAGGATTTGAATTTAAGTTGTAATTATTAAAAAAAGTTTTAAATATATAATTAAATTCATTTATGACTAAAACCCTGGCATACTTGTATATATATATATGTGAGAAATATTTGATGCAAGTAGTCGTCTTTTATAAAATAGAGAGAACCCCTTTCATTTTGAGAAGATAAATATGAACTAGCATTCAACAAGATCATTCATTATTTATTCGTGTGTGGATACTTATAGTGGGTGGTCATTTTTTCAGAAAGGTTGTACCTTTGAAGATCCAAATAAAATAAGATGCACACTTTGAAGGCTTGATGAATCGATCTACAAGAGGTAAGTTTCATTTACTCTTCCTTCGTGTTTTTATGAAATACTTGTGATCCTTGGTGGGTTAAGAGATAAAAATTATAAATTCTATTAAGTTTATGTTCCAATTAGATTGGATATTCTACCCGAAACCCCAATAGTGGTATCTAAGGAACTTGGGTTTTCATAAAAACTGATAATACCATATTGGATCATATGTATGTGATGTATATGATTCTGGCATGATTTGCATTTTTAAATATCAGTGATATTATGGTTTGTGTGAATGACATAGTTAATAGGTTTTGTTAAGGTATTAATTGATTAAATCTGAAACCTAAAAGGATTCGTTAGTATGATTGAGCATCCGAATGGAATATTGCCATTAAAGTGTTTAATAGCATGATATATGGTCCAAGATTTTTCTTAATTAGATAAATACATATGCTAAATTCATATATCAATTTTGATTTATCAGTGATTGCTTATGGTGGTGCCAAAATAAGCCCTATGTGTAATGAGATTACATAATATGTTGTTTCAATATGATTTTGATAGCTTTCGGTTTATTTTAAATTTATTGATAAGATTAATAAAAAATTATTAATAATATTAATAAAAATTTATTGATAAGAACAATAAAAATTTAATGATGTGATTAAAATAAAAATTTATTGAGGAGATCAATAAAAATTAATTTTTTTTTTGCTAGGGTGTTGCCCCCAACCCCGCGAGGGCGACCCCCCTTGACCCCACCCGCTAACCGGCTAGTAGAACCATCATAATAGTTTTGTGTAACACCTTATAAATTTAATTTTTTTAAAATACATGACTATTATAATTTATTTTTTTTAATGAAAATTGTTTATGCTATATGATAATATTATATATTTTCGATATTATGTTGCTTCACATGGTACATAGCATGGCCTTTTTAACCAATGTGTTTGGTAGATTATTTTTTTTCAAGGGTTGTAATTATTAAATATGACTTGCATGCCATTTTTGTTTTATTGTAATTATTTAATTAGTGTAATAAAACAATATAGACATTGAAAGGCATTTGAAGTCGTGCAATCTAACCATGATGATGGGGAGCTAGGTGTCTATGTGCAAGTTGGTGGTCAAATCAACTTCATGGAGATACTTATTACTTTCTAGGAATGAATATTGATCTTCATATTGACTTATGGAGATTAATCTAGATTAAGGCCATACTATGACATGTTTATTATATGCATGTATGATATGTTATGTATGATGTTATATGAGTATGTGATATTAGATATATGATGAGATCTATTAATTGAAAATTAAAATCAATCAAGATCCCTCGCATAAAATTTAAAGTTAACATATCATCCATATTTAAACACTTTTCAAATCTTTTATCACCTTAATATGGATTCTACCAAAGTAAAAGTACATTAGGTGACATCAATGAGACAAGATGAGTAATGGTGCTACCTATGTGTTTAAAACTGGTTTATTAGGTTATCAAAATGGTTTTGGGCCTAATGGTATTATATGGGATTTAAACATGCAAGGACATATGATGTCAAAATCCCATAAATATTTAAGAATTGCATGAGATGTAATTGATAATTATTGCCTACCTAAATAACTTAATGTTAAGTGTCATGCCAAAGCTGACTTAAAGTTGAGTAAAATATAGATCTTAGCTCACTAGATTAATATGATTATTATTTAGGGTTCTTAATTTAGTGAGAATTTTTCATAATCAAAATACTTATTGAACTTTGCATTCATTGTAGATGGCAAAAAATAACAATAACAATTCTACTATGCCACTATGATCAATCCTTGAGAAAAATAAACTTACTAGGACAAACTTTCTTGACTAGTTTCAAAATTTGAGAATTATTCTCAAACAAGAAAGGAAGCTTTATGTACTAGATGAACCTCTCCATAAAGAACCAGCTAATAATGCTCCTAGAGATGATAAGAATGCTTATGAGAAGTATCATAATGACACTATTGATGTTGCATGCATGATATTAGCTACCAAGAATTCTAAACTTCAAAAGGATATGATAAATATAGAAGCTTATAATATGATCTTCAATCTTAAGGAAATGTTCCAGCAACAAGCAAGGTAAGAAATGTATGAAACTACCAAGGCACTACATTCTTGCAAGATGGCTGAGGGTGCTTTAGTTAGTTCTCATGTTCTAAAAATAAAAGGCTATATTGAGCACCTTGATAGGCTTGGATTTCTATTGAGCCAAGAGTTGGAAACTAATTTGATTATGAATTCACTTCCTGATAGTTATAGCCAATTTGTCATGAACAATAACATAAAATAAATAGACAAATCTATCTCTGAGCTGCATATGATGCTTAAAACTGCTAAGCATAATGTTAAATACATGCTTGTTCATGTTCTAATGGTTCAAAATAGAAAGGACTTCAAGATCAAGGAAAAGAGTAAGGGCAACAGCAAGGGCAAAGGAAAGTCCAATGCTCAACCCAAACCCAAACCTGAACCCAAGGCTAAAGCCCCAAAGGAGGGTGTTTGTTTCTTTTGTAATGAACCTAGCCATTTGAAGAGATACTATAAGCTATTTTTAGAGGATCTGAAGAAGAAGAAATTGATGAGACTAGTTCTTCACGTACTTATGTTATACAAATTAATTTTTCTTTTTCTAGTTCCTATGTATTAGATACTTGATGTAGATCACACATTTGTACAAATGTGTAGAGATTCAAAAGGAGTAGATACCTAAAGAAGGGAAAAGTTTATCTACAAGTAGGCAATGGAGCAAAAGTTGCTACTTTGGCTGTAGGAAGTTATGAATGTACTTTGCCAATTAGGCTTGTGTTAGTTTTGGATAATTGTTATTATGTTCCTATAATGTGTGAAAATATTATTTTAGTTTCTTGTTTGGATAATGATGGTTTTTTTATTATTAAGAATAATAATTGCTCCATTTTTCATAAAGACATGTTATATGCAAATATTTATTTTCAAGCTGGTCTTTATGTTATGAACCTTCAAAATCCAATAATTTTCATGTCTATAACATAACTACTAAAAAATTTAAATCAAGTGATTTAAATTCAACCTATCTTTGGTATTGTCACCTTGGTCATATAAATGAGAAACGTATCTTAAAACTCAATCAAGTTAGACTTTTGAATTCATTTGATTTTAAATCATATGATATAGTGAATCTTGTTTATAGGATAAGATGAAAAAGGATACCTTTACTAGACACAGTGAAATGACCAATGAATTATTGGATCTCATACATACATATATATGTGGACTATTAAGTTCTGATGCTAGAAAAGGTTAGAAGTACTTCATTACATTTCTTGATGACTTCAGTAGCTATGGTTATGTCTACTTGATGAGACATAAATCTGAATCATTTGAAATATTCAAATCTTTTCAAAATGAAGTACAAAACTAACATGGCAAGACAATAAAAGCACTTCAATCTGATCAAGGTGGTGAATATTTGAGCTAAGAATTTGATGACCATCTTAGAACTTGTCGAATCATTTCACAATTAACTCCCCATGGAACACCACAATGGAATTGTGTGTTTAAAAGGAGGAATCAAGCTTTATTAGATATGGCTCGATCTATGATGAGTCCAACATATCTTCCATTTACCTTTTGGGGTCATGCATTTGAAACAACTACGTTCACACTAAATCGAGTTCCATCCAAAGTAGTTGAAAAGACACCATATGAGATGTGGAGTGATAAAAGACCTTGTTTGTCTTTTCATAAGATTTGGAGTTGTGAGGCTTATGTAAAATGTCAAGTTTCAAATAACCTAGAGCCCAAATTTGATACAAGTCTTTTTGTGGGGTATCCTAAAGAGACTAAGAGATACTATTTTTATAATCTCATAGAGAACAAAGTATTTGTTGCTCTGATAGTATCTTTCTAGAAAGGGAATATATTTTTAAAGGAACTAGTGGAAGTATGGTACACCTTGAAGAAGTTCGAGAACCACAAAATAACATTGAAATGCTTGTGGACACTCATAGTCAATAAACTATTGCTGACACACCTCCTAAAACAAAAAATTCACATAGATCTGATAGGATACATCATGAGCCCAAGCGATATGGATTTTTTATGACAAATGATGTATTGTTAATGGATCAAAATGAACTTACTACCTATCAAGATTATATATTGGATCCAGAATCTGAGAAATGGTTAGAAGTCTAAAATTCAATCCATGTATGATAATCAAGTATAGACCTTGATTAACCCACCCGAAGGTATAAAAACAATTGGGTGCAAATAGGTTTTAAAAAAGAAAACTAACATGAATGAAAAAGTGCATACTTACAAAGCAAGGCTAGTTGTAAATGGTTTCAAACAAACTCATGGTATAGACTATGATAAAATTTTTTTACCTATAGCTATGCTTAAGTCTATCAGAATTCTTAAAATCATTGCTACATATTATGATAATGAGATATCATAATTAGATATTAAAACTATATTTATTTAATGGAAACTTACTTGAGGATGTATACATGATACAACATGAGAGTTTTATACAACCTAAGAATTCTAGTAAAGTACGCTAGCTTTAAAAATCCATTTATGGTTTGAAGCAGACCTCTTGGAGTTAGAATCTTCATTTTGATGAATCTGTCAAAGGGTTTGGATTTGTCAAAAATGAAGATGAATCTTGTGTTTATAAGAAAATTAGTTGGTGCATAATTGTATTTTTGGTCTTATATGTTGATGATATTTTGCTCATTAGGAATGATATCCTTACCTTGCAGAATGTCAAGTCTTTGTTAGGAAAGTGTTTCTCAATGAAAGACTTAGGAGAATATGCCTATATCCTAGGTATAAAGATCTATAAAGATAGATCTAAGATGCTGATTGATCTAAATCAAAGTACTTACATAGACAAAGTATTAAAAATGTTCAGTATGCAAGATTACAAAAGAGGATACTTGCCTATGTCTCATGGTATTCCTCTAAGCAATTCTTAGTGTCCTCACACTAAAGATGAGCGAGAGCGGATGAGTAAGATTTCTTATGCCTCGGCAATAGGATCTATCATGTATGTCATATTGTGTACTAGACTAGATATATCTTATGCTTTAATTATAACAAGTAGATACCAACTAGATTCGGTGAGAATAACTAGACATCTGTCAAAATATTTTTAAGTATCTAAGAAGGTCTAAAGATATGTTCTTGGTGTATGGTGGATTGGAAGATGATTTGGTTGTAAATGGTTACACAGATGCAAGCTTCCAATCTGACAAAGTTGATTTTCGATCATAGTCGAGGTATGTGTTTTGTTTAAATGGTGGTGTAGTTAGCTGGAAAAGTTCAAAGAAATGTAATGTTCCTAATTTTACAACTGAAGCTGAATGCATTGCAGCATCTGATGCAGCAAAAAAATAGTTTGGATTAAGAAGTTCATTACTGACCTTGAAGTAGTTCCTAGCATTACAAATCATGTTGATGTTTATTGTGATAATAATGGTGCTATTGCACGAGAAAATGAACCTAAATCACATCAGTGATCAAAACACATTCTTAGGCACATTATCATCACATTGGAGAAATCATTGAGAGATGTGACGTTAAGATATGCAGAGTTCCAATAGATGATAATGTTGTTGATTCATTGAATAAGTCTCTACTACAAATAAAGCATGATCATCATGCTAGGTTCATAAGTATTAGATACATTAATGAATCAGCCTAGCATAAGTGGGAGATTATTAGTAATAGTACTCTTGCATATCATATGGACATGGTATTTTGACTATTTGTAAGAATTAATTATTATTATTATTTTCATGTTTATTATATATAATATCTTTGAATAATATTTTAATTATTCTAAATATCCCTAATTGATTATTGTTATGAGAATAATGATGAATTAAGATTAGTATAAAGTTTGATTGATATTCATGGGATGAATATGTGTATGAGATACAAATCAAATATATATATATATATTTGTTTAGAACCAATATTGGACAAACCCGACTTGAGATTAATACATGGATCAATGTCATAAGTTAATCTCTAATAGTTATATTATTAAATCCTTTGGCCTAAGATCGCTGTAGTTCTTAACATTAGAAATTTTGTGTTTTGATATAATCAAATGTTGTCTTTAATTAGATGACTATAAAGGTTATACTTGAACATAATAAAAATTATGTAGTTAGATATGAGCAATTAAGATGGAATTTGTCCCTCTTATTATAAGAGAGATATCTCTGGGTCCCCTTGATAATTGAGACTGAAAAATACATGGTAGTGCTCAAATGAATTGATGTAGATCAATATCATTTGTTTAATCAGTCTAATTGGGTTTCGAGTAATCAAAGATGTAACGATATAAGGTTGACTTTGTCCATGCCTTATATTCTATCAAGATATCATGAGACAAAATGATTATATCATTAGTTATATTAAGGTTGTCTTGGATCATGAGGTTTTTATTTAACTTGTGTAGTCATAATATCTTGCTAGAGGCCACTTATGACTTGCAGGATCAAAATGTGATTTAGGTCTACTGCTAATGTTAATTGAACCTATAGGGTCACGCATTACGAATGAATAATAACGGTTATGGTTTTTTACTCTCTGTATTAATTTAAAGAGATGAGATTATGTTAATCACAAATAACAATTAGTTATTATTTAAATTTGAATTTATTTTTGAGAAAGTTTATATTCATGATTTAAATAAATAATTAATTTGTTGCATTGAACATGAGTTTTAATGAATAAATTCATTTAAGAGGGGTTATTAAGGATTTGAATTTAAGTTGTTATTATTTAAAAGAGTTTTAAATATATAATTAAATTCATTTATGACTAAAACCGAGCAAACTTGTATATATATGTGTGAGACATATTTGATGCAAGTAGTTGTCTTTTATAAAATAGAGAGAAACTCTTTTGTTTTGAGAAGATAAATCTGAATAGCATTTAATAAGAGCATTCATTATTTGTTTACGTATGGATACTTGTAAAGGATTGTAGTTTTTTCAGAAAGGCAACACTTTTGAATATCCGAATCAACTAAGTCACACACGTTGAATGCTTGATGAATCAATCTACAAGAGGTAAGTTTCGTTTACCCTTCCTTCGTGTTTTTTATGAAACGCATATGATCCTTGATGGGTTAAGGGATAAATATTATAAATTCTATTGTGTTTAAGTTCCAATTAGATTGGATATTCTGTCCAAAACCCCAACATATAAGTCATGGCTTTGCCTTCATTTGAGGACAAGTATATGTGCAAATGGGCCTGGCCAAGTAGGCCTGACCCATTTTTTTCGGGCCCACCAGGCTAGCATGCTATGACATGCACGACATGGTTCCTTGGAGGGCAGACCCGGCATGGCCTCTGGCTCGAAATTTGTCTAGGTTCGGGCTTGTTCAGGTTAGGCCTGTTTGGGTCGGGTAAGGCCTTTTTTAGGGAATTAGGGTTTTGGGCACCACACCACCATTTCCCATCGTGCATGTCAAGCCATCGCCCATCGGGCATTGTCATGTTGTTCCCCCGTCTGGTGTCGCTCAGTGCATGGTCACCTATGTCGTGCCCACGTGCCAGGCACTCGTGTAGTGCCCGGCATTGCTTGCTGGCTGAATACCCTCGGCACAGCACAACATGATTTATGCCGAGGGTCTGCCCGACATGGACCCGGGCATGGTACTGTAGCATTCCATTCTGAGCTTCGAACTTGACCAGGGCCACCTAGCCTATTGGACACCTTTAAGGACAAAAATCATAACTTTGGAAATCATCATACTCGAGTAATGTCATTTATAATATTTAGTATCCCAAAAGTCATGACTTTGAATAATTATCATAACTTTGTCTTGAGTAGTTGTGGCTTAATAATTTTTTGTAGCTTAAAAGTTATATTTTTGTAAAAAAGTTATGACTCTAACTTGAGATTACTGAGCCATGTTAAAGATAAAGTCATGGTGCTTTGACGTAGTCATGACCTTGAGCACCAGTATGGTACTTGACTACTATGATGGAGAATAAATATTATAACTACTTAAACTTTTCAAGATAAGTACTATGACTCCATGATAATATCATAGCTACTAAGAATGTGCTAATAAATTAGAAAAGGCATAACATGTAAGAATTGCTCCTACTAATTAAGTAGAGTTTCGGCTAAGAATAGATGTTAAAACTAAGTGAGACTCAATGTTCTTGTAGTACATAATTTGTTTTGTTATCTATTTCCTTAACTCTATGTTTTGTTTCTCTATTTTATTTATATGTGTGGGAACTAATATGTTGAAAGATTTGATGTGTTTCATTGGGACAATAATGGGGGTCCTGCTCTGAAGTTCCTACACATTTCTATTTTATGTAGAACCCTAATTATTCTATGTGTGTGTGTGTGTTGCATCCATAATCATAAATGTGCACTCTATTCTTATTCTCTCTCTCGATTATGTACTTATTGGGTTAATAAATATGCAAGTGTTATGCATTTTTTTGGTGGATATAACAAGTCATATTGAACGACTAGTGGACCACATTAAAATTAGAATTTATTGTGGTCATGTTATGTTCTTGTTCCATGTGATGTTGTATTATATTATGTATAATTCATTAATTTTATGTTTAATATAATCACTAAATATATATAGATAAAAATTCTAATAGTTCTACCCTCTACTAAATACCTACAAAACTTGTTGATTTCATAATTATTCATTAAAACTCACTAAAATATCAAAGTCATGAGATCAACCTATAATATCTCTATTTCCATATCTACACATCATTATAAGCTATCATAATATATAAGAATATTTGATAGTTCGAATATCTAACAGCTATTTAAAACCATTTAGTTATGATACCATTTGAGATTGAAGTAGTCAATGACACAACAAGTGTTTCCCATTTATCCAAAGGAATCTTAAGAGTTTTAAGGTATGCAACTCATTTTTTTTCAAAAATATCTTCATAGATTTTAGTTAATTCATCATCTCTTGGACATTTAAGTATTCTCAACCATGCCAGGCCAATCCTAGTTCTTCATGTTGATGACACACATAATTAACAAAGTATTATTCTTTGATATCACAACTAAAATTCTCCGAATTACCGACCAATTATATGGTTACTAATTTGATATTTTTTTGTCGGTAAACCTTATACCTACCATTTACCGATCAAAATATTTGGTCATAATTTTGTTCATCAGTAATTATTTTATCGACAAAAAATTAGTCGATTTGTAAATTACCAACTATTTACCGACTCTCTACCGATAAACAATTATCAGCTATATTCAGATAATTTTCCAACCAAAATAATTAGGTCGGTACATGGTCTCCAAATGGTCACTAATTAATGACCAATTGACAAACCATTCACCGTCAAATAATTACCGACTAAATTTTAACCATTTTTCGACCAAAAGCGGTTGGTTGGTAAATGGTCTCTAAATGGTCAGTAATAACCAACCGACTACCGACCATTTACTGACAAATAATTTTCAACTTTATTCCGACCATTTTTCAACCAAAAGCATTAGGTCGGTAAATAGTTTCTAAATAGTCGGTACTTACCTATAATTTACAAACCATTTACCGACAAATAATTTCCGACTATATTCCAACCATTTTCCGACCAAAAGAATTAAGTCGGTAAATAGTCACAAAATAGTCGGTAATAACTGAAAAAATTGCAACCAAAAATCGACCAAAATCTTTTAAAATCATTGGTCGGTAATTGATCTCCAAAAGTATTACCGACCATTTGGTAAACTTTTACCGTCCATTGATATTAAAAATTTTGGTCGGTTTTTGGTCGCAAATTCGTCGATAATTACCGACCAAATATTTTTTTAAAATTTTGATTTAGAAATCTTGCTTTTGAAATATATATACATTAAGAAATATATTTAGATTACGCAACAAAAAAATTCCAATTAAATCCAGCAAACGACTATATATATTGCATATTTATAGTTAATACGTCAAGAGAAAATAAAAAAATAAAATCTAAAATCAAAGTTTAAGGCATTGAAAAATAAATATGTGTAATACACTCAATCATCCAACCTAGTTTCATAATTGTTATGCTATGACGTATCTAGTCTGCATGGTGAGATGTCGGGTACTGGGGTAGAACTTTCTACTGCTGCTAATCCTGATGCAGTTGTTGTAGGTGTTGCTATAGGTGATAGAGTAGAGGCTGTAGTTAGAGCATTACGCCGAATAATGTGAGGTAGATCATCAGGGTTGAACTGTAGTCCTCCTTCCTGGAACTTCTTTGTAAGCCAGTCAAGGTGCATACGTAACTCATCCCTATCATCCTCATATACTACAACAAAATAGCAAATTAATGACGCTTTATATCTTGACGCTTTCAGAAAATATCATTATTCTATTTGTAAGTAGACATTTAATGACATTTTTCTAAAAGAGTCATTATTTGAAAAAATGTATTAAGTTTTTATGGCACTTACGAGAAGTGTCATTGTTACTACAACAAAACTTAAAATTAATGACGCTTTATATCTTGACGCTTTTATAAAATATCATTATTATATGTGTAAGTAGACATTTAATGACACTTACTAGATGCGTCATTGTTAAGACTGATAGGTTAGGAAAATTGCTTAACTCCATAAAAATTTTCAAGGAAAAAGGGGCTAAAAATTATAAACATTATCACTTTTATTAGTGTCATGGATGTGAAAAAATTAATTTTGAATTTATAGATTTGTAACAAATTTCTTATTTGTTTTTTTAATAAGTAATAATATTTTTATTTTTACTCTAGATTAATAAAAAAAAATTATCAAATTTTCGTTCAAAATTATTTATTAAAAATAAACAGAAACTTATGATAAAATTAAAAAATATCTAAATATTTATACATTCAAAATTGCATTTTTTATTTATAAAATAAGTAATAATATTTAATTTTAAAATATAATTTGTTAATATTTAATTTATCCCTAAGAGAAATAAAAATAAAATGTAAATATAAGGTGATTTAATATAATTATGTGAAAATTTTAATATTATTTTTAACTTAATTATATTGAATAATCTATCGCTAGAAAGAGTTGTGCTTCTTCTTCATCACATTCAATCATTTCCAACAGCTCTGGTTCAAGCTCGCGTCTTCGAAATCATTGGCCATATTTGCAGCATCCTGTAAGTTTCTCCATTAAGTTTATAATTGTATCAGCTCTTCGATATCGTTAAACTTAATTAATGAATGTGAACGTGTTCCGAGTAATTTAGCATAAAATGCAGTATTATAAACAGAGGACGATTCCTCGGGAATCCATCCCATGAAAGAGCTGATCTTATAACTTAGCATAAAAAACTATGCATAAAACGCAGAAACCCAAGAGTAATTTTGCTCTATTTGTCGAGAGCAATCGGCGAGAACAACGGAAGAGTTGGGCTGAACTGACACAATAAGCACTGCCTTTGTTGGAAACCTTTTCCTTCGCCGGAGAATACCAATCCACGGTGTCGAGGCCATTTGTTAGTTTGTCGCCAATCATTTCTGGGATTCCGTCTCGAGAAAAGTAGTGATTTGAAAATTCTTATTTCTATCTCTGATTCAATGCAAACTTCTTCTCCAATTTATTTTACTTATGACAATTCGAGTGCCCTCTAATACCCAAATATTAAAAATTCTGCCTTATGACAATTCTGCCTTAGGACATATAGATATATTTTACTTATGACAATTCTGCCTTATGTCATATTCTTATATTGTAAAAAACAAACTAACATTAAAAATTATAGAACATCAATTGAACTTGGGCCTAAACATAATGCTGAGCCTAGCTTGGATATTCTAGAATCTTCTAGAAACAACATTATTGTGGCACTGGACATTGTGTAACTCCCTTATGTCATAATCTTTCAGAATCTTTCCTTCACTGACATATTATATCAATGAAATAGAAATTAAATCTTGGAGTAGTCTTGTTTGATATGTTCTTTTTGTAGATATTGAAGCTTATTGATTACATCAAGCTCAATCTCATGGCTTAGTTCATCAGGTACCATGTTAGCCTTTTCTAACTTATAATTCAACATAGAAAACTTTTACTAGAAACTCCAATCATTGAGCTTTTTTTAAGTGATTTTCTATTGTGTTTGAAAAGGTAAGTTGTATTTAATATTATGTTCTTTAATATAAATGTGGTAACACAAACTCATAATTTTCATATCAACTTACCTAGTTGATATGAAAATATAGAAGTAATGTTACAATATAAGTTAGCATGATAAATTATATTAATAACCTTATTAAGTTATGATAACTCAATTTTGTCTAACCAATTCTTTTCTACGTGGAAATTATCAACTTTAGATGATTGCATATTACTAAATAACAAAGTTTTATTTTACAGGAAAGGAATTGTCAATTAGCCATAGGGACAAAAGAAAATATTGTCACAGCTGGAACTATGGTACTTGAATGTGGTGCTAACTTCCTTGTTGCCGTGGATGTTTCTTATGATCCAAATGCATTACTTTTTGTACCTATTCCAAGCCAAATTACCACTATTGGAGATGCTATTGGGCATCAAATTTTATGGCCTGCCCAATTTGTCATTCCTACTACTCTTCACATCCATGTATGTGTTTTTTTTAAATAAAATATTTCTTAATAATAATAATAATACTAGTTTATCTAGGACAATTCTTATTTATACAATGATATTTTATGTTTGATAGGATTCAAAGAAATTTAAGAAACAGAGTAATAGAGAGAGAACACTGAGTTTAAATGATGAGAATCCGGTAGATATCAAGAATTTTGCTACATTAGTTGGGTGCTTGTTAAAGGATGAGATCGTACATGCAGTAGAAATCATAGAGGAGGTTTTTGGATAGTCATTTAAGACCTTCCTCATGAAAGAAGACATGGATATCATTATATCATCAACAGAGGTGTCATCTAATTTCCTTTTGTTCTATATATGGTAAGATACAAATTTAATATATTTTTCATTTATTTTAACTAACTTATTTATGCTTTAATTTTTCATTATGCGAATTGTATTTAATATTAGTTAAATTAAAATATTATAACTCTTAAATATTGTGTTAAATTAAATCAGGCTTTTGCATAAAAAGATAGTTGATGCTAAAGAGGCAGAGTGATTTATTTTTGTAAATCCGACCTTGGTTTCCAAAGCTGGATTGGGAGAAGCAAGCAAGAAAAATAGGTCAAGAGTTATAGCTAATCGGTTGATGAATACAAATAATGCAGATTTTGTTTTTATTCCATATAACCCAGGGTAAGTTATTTAACATAAGTAAGATTATAAGTATGCATATATATCAAATTATAAATGATATGTTGTTACACTAATGTTAATTTTGTAGTTATCATTAGGTATTGGTGGTACTTGAAATAAGGACTTTGATCGCCTATTACCTTGATTCCTTGCATCATCAACCTACAGATGATCTTAAAGATATTGTTAATATGTAAGTTTTCCTTTCTTATTATAGAATGAAGCATTTGGTGGGAACATAAATTTTTTTTCTTAATGTAGGGCTCAAAGAAATCTTCACTTTAAAAAACATATATCATCAAAAAGAGAGCCTAATTGGGTTATACTAGGAGTACATAACTCATTAACTGAGTAAAATAATATTTAGTGTCTTCTGCTTAATTTTAAACATTACAATATGACTTGCAAGTAACTCCATATATATATATATATTGATTTTATTTTACATTCAGTGCCCAAGACAACAAGGTAGTGTTGAATGTGGATACTATGTGATGAGATATATGAGAGATATCATTCTTGATCAAGGATGTCTAACATCAAAGGTATGTGTTGATTTGTTGTTTCTCAATATATCAGTTATTTTTAGTTTTCCAATTTTATTAATTAAGATAATACTTTATTTTTCAACAGTTTAATGGGAAAGAATTATATAACAAAGATGAGTTGGATGAAGTATGATCTGAATGGGTGATGTTGGTGACTCAATTAAAACTTTCATCGGTTTGAAAAGCATTAGGGACACCTTTTTGTATTGCAGCATGAACAAATTTTGGCATTTCTAACTTTAACTCTTGATGAGGTTCGTAATTTATATCTCTTTTGACCCAAACTATGACTGAAAGTAAATTATTCGACATAATCATTTGAAGACATTTTAGTATTTCCTTAAACATTAATTATATTTCTATAATTTTCATATGTTGAATTACGTTATTATATTATATGCATGATTCTAAGGCGTTTAAAGGTAAACTTTTTTGTGGTCAAGTTCATGGACCTTTCCAACTTTGGAATGGTCCATGAACTATTGTGATAATAAAAATATTTTTTTTAATGAGATCATAGTTATTACTTCTTACTTTCAATTAAATATTCAAAACTTGAATATGTAATTATAATTTTTTAGTTTTCATACAATCTTTTGTTTATGTTGTCAACCATAGATTTTTTTTTCTAGATTGAAAATGGGAAAATTTGTGATTTTGAATTTAGGCTTCAATACTTTACCACAATAGTATAAATTACCTTTTCACCCTTATAAAACACAATTATTATTGCAAGGCACAATTTTTTTTTCATGCAGCCAATATTTTATTAATGAATCTAAAACTATTAGTTGATTGGATTACTATATTTGTGTAATCAAATTGAACTTGAAATTACATCACATAGCATCTCATCGAGTTTTTTTGATGTGTTGGGAAGATGACAAGTAATTTAACATTTCATTTTATTATATTTAATTGGTTTTTGTAGTGTTTTTTCATGTTGTTTGTGAGATCTTTAAACTCACTACACACATACAGGTTTTAAATTAATTATTATTGTTTTGTATTTTAAAAAATTTGATCAACTTTTATGCCATAATTGATAAATCTCCTGCTTTATATTTTATCCATTACTATTAACTTTATTTTTGTTGTTGTTAAATTTGTTTAATCGTATATGTCAATTGTTATATAAATTATTTTTATGATATGTTGTTATCATTGAAGTTTTTTTTTCCAATGCTCCATAATATAATTTTTTCTGCAAGTGTAAGTATTTATTATTCATCTTTTTTTATGCAGGTTACCTTATTTAAAAATTAACTCTCAACTTTGTCAGGCTAGCATGAACCAGTTTTATTGAGATAAGGCACAATTGGGTTGCATATATCAAAAATTTTTAATTGAATTTAAGAAATGAATGTTGAAAATGTGTTATATATTTTTTTGATTTGTAAGAATTCTGAGTTCCCCTTTGTACTTGAAAACTGTATTCTTGGTATGGATTGTAAAGAATGTTATTTTTATGTGCATGCAGTATTACAATAACAGGTGAAAATATATTTACAATAATTATTAAATTTAAATTTATTTAAATCATAATCTTCCTTGACGCTTTTACTAAGTGTCATAGTTTTAAAAAAATTTATGATAGCTACAATATATAATGACGCTTTTTTGCAGTGTCATAGAATAATACCTTGACGCTAAAATTAACTGTCATTGCTAATAAAAATGACACTTTATTTTAGCGTCAAGATATGATTCAACGAAACTGCAAAAAAACATCATTATATGTATAGACTTTTTATGTCACGCTAGTGGATGACGCTATCGATAAGCGATAGTATTTATATATAATGATGCTTTTTAAGCATCATTGATTATGGTTTTAGTTGTAGTGATAGTCGATCATGCTTCGCTCAATATTGGCCAACTGATACTGTATAGCATTTTGCATCACGTCCTAAAATTCCTTCATCTTCGAGAACAAATTAGAAACTTGTCTTGAAAATTCAGCTTCATAATTTGGTCGTCTAAACGAGTAGAATGATAATGTCGATGAACCGATTCCATAGATGGGCATCTTCTTTTATCATCAACAGCCGCATACCAAATTTGATTCATATCAACTAGTGGAGCTGATGAATGAGAATCACCTATTGCACCATCACATGAACCTGAAGTAGACTGGGAATACACTTGAGTCATAGCAGCTAACTTTTCCTCATATCTCACCTAATAAACATGTACGATATGTATTTTAATTTATATTCAAAAAAAGAGAGAAAAGTTAATTTTTTTAATTAACTTACATTTGCTGCATGAGATCTCTGATCGACAAAAGTCTAATCATCATGAGCCTTCGTGTGGATGTATCTGAATAAGTGAGGAGCACCGAGATTCTTATCTTTCTTGCATGTCTATAATTATACACAATACATACGTTAATTCTATTGAAAAATAATTACTTATGAGAAATGAAAATTAGGCATGATTGAACACATTTCATGAAGTAATAAACATAAAAAGTAAAAATTAGAAATAATGCTGATGCTCATTCATTCTCGCACTTAGAGTGCAATCCACAAGTGTGTCTAAACATGCCACTACCCTCCACGGCCCGCTTTTAGCGATGATTGCTGCTCTGTTTATCACACCTCTTCATATAATCAGGATCTTCCCATCTGCTCTGCCACTCCTTGAAAACATGATCTGGGACACTCAAATTTTTTTCTTTCTTCTTCAACCATTTATCTTTGATCTCGTACATGGTGTCTTTATACCCACTGGCAGCATGTTTGTAGAATATACTTTTAATCACCTCCTTTGGTTGTGTCCACCTGTAAACTTTCAGCAATTATAATTAAAAAAAATTTTAATCAATGAACAAAAGAATAGATAAAAGATGTAAAAAATGTTAGGTAGTAATATTTACCTTAAATTTTCTCCAAATCATCAATTGGTCTCTATGTGTTAGTAACTTCCAATTATCTCCATTAGGTTGAAAGGACTTTCTGAAAATTATCCTCATAACCCTATAAATGGATCCAGATGGCTCTAACTTCATCCTATAACACAAGATTTATTAGCAAGCAAGAAATAAATTAATAAATTGATAAATCATTTGTTAAATTTTATATCTTACGGATTATCAATTGTTGGATCAAACTAAGCAATAGGGAGAGTCTCGTCTGTAGGGTGCTCTGAGGAAGACACTCCAACATCTCCATCCTTTCTCTCATCTTCCCCCCACGTCTCTTGATCATTCATCAAAATCTCAGGACCATTATGTGGATTAGTCAGCTGATGCTACTGTTGTGGTACATTCACAACCTTCTCTGTATGCTGTGGCGTCTCATCCACCCATGACCCTCTACAAGTTTCAGGCATACCTGAGGCCTTACTACCTATACCATAACTGGTACAACCTTGCAACATGCTGCCTCTACCTCATCCACGTATCATATATGTTAAAAATACATAAGGCAATGAAAATAAATAAAAATGATTAATTATTAAAATAACATAAACTCACTGTCTACTCATTCTCATCAGAATCATCCAAATCTAGTTCGTTTTCTTCTTCAGATGTAGTAACATCATTTTCAAACTCCTCTTCATCACTTATTTCTTCCTCATAATTAATTAAATTTTCATCAACATCTACATCCCCACTTTTATCTATCTCAGAAGATGCAACTAAAAGGATGCCTTCATCCCCCACCAAAACTTTGATTATAACATCATTATCACCATTTTAAAAAAGCTGTTTATATGAAATCAGTACTTGGTAATGCGGGGATGTTAATTTGAGCCCTTGCTTTGATCTTGCACACAGCTTTCCAATCCTTTTTAGGATTGGTCCGACCTGAATATTCACAATAATAAACCTGTGATTCTTGTACTACTAAGACAAAAGGTTCATACTAGTTAAATTATTTTTTATCATGCACATCGACAAGTTTATATCAATGATGGACAATAATACCAACATGTGGTATTGGGTCGAACCATTTACATTTGAATAACATAGCTTTTTTAATCGATAGTGCTTCAAATTCTAACTCGAGCACTTTGACCAGAATTTCATAATCATCATATTCAGTTTCATTGTGTATGGATCCTTTAATGCATACCCACGTATTGCCTGTTTCCCAGTAAATACCATACAATTTAGTGTGAAATTTAAAATCATTCACACAGTAACTGTTGTATGTTCTAACCTCTCTTAGGGAACCTCATGCTATACTTCAAAGATAATGATTAGAAATTTTATTTACACAATTATGAACCTGTAATCAAAATTAAGTGGATTGTTGAGATTAGAATTATAAATTTTTATTAGAATAATATAATTGTTTTGTGATTTTCATTTTAAGTAAATGTATGTATTTTACAAAAAATGATGGAAATTCTTGCTCCATCATGGCATTGATAGCTTCGTCATTAATGTTTGGAAACTCTTTACGTTTATCTATAACAAAATCACAAAAAAAATTATAAATAATTGATACATTGAAAGGAAATAGTAAATTATAATGCTAAATAGATCTCATTTGACTTTTAAAAAAAACTTACTCAATGAATGGTTGAACCTCTAGACAATTCATTAGGACATATAGATGAGCTATAGTATATTCATAGTTTGCTAAATACTTTTTCCCTTCAGCACCAATTGCTTTACTCAGAAGCTTGAAATTTTCAAACATATCATTATCCACATTGTTATAAAGATAAACCTCATTCCACTTTTCCTTAAGTGGAAGAGTTGGATCTACTTCTTTAAAATAGAATGATGAGAATATGGCAGTCTCATCCATTATATAACTTATTGATATAGAACCTTCAACCTGAGCCTTATTCATTATTGTATGCTTTATTTTCCTCAAGTATCTACAAAAAGATTATTGAAAATTACAAGTCATTTTTGTGTATATATAAATATATATATAGGAAAAGAATTGGTTGAGTGAATTAATATTACCATTTTGGAGAATACATCCAAAGATAATGGATAGGGCCAGCAATCCTAGCTTCGTAAGCCAAGTGCACTTGAAGATGTTCCATTGAGTCAAAAAAAACTTGGAGGAAAGATTTTCTAAAGATTGCATAAGATAACAGAAATTTGTTCATCTAGATACCTCAACTCCTCATCAGTCAAAGAAGAAGAAGGTAGTTGCTTGAAGAATAAAGAAATCTCAATTATCGGCTCCCATATTCTATTAGGCAGAAATTTTTAAAGAGCTATTGGTAACAACCTTTGCATGAATACATGACAATCATGACTCTTCATGCCAAACATCTTAAGTTTTTATGCATCTACACATCTTTCCAGATTAAAAGCATACCCATCTGGTAATCTAAGTGTTTTAACCCACTCCAACATAACCTTCTTCTGTGATTTATTCAGAACAAATGGCACATTAAGGTATTTATTGGTGACTAGATTTTTTGCAAATTGAAGACGACTACAATATTTATTCAACTCTTTTCTTGACTTGTACGTGTCCTTAGTTTTTCCTAGAATGTTAAACACTATATTGAAAATATTATCAAACACATTTTTCTCAATATGTATAACATCAAATTTGTGCCTGAGCAAGTGTTCATGCCAGTAAAGTAAATCCCAGAAAATACTTCACTTATTACACCCACAAGTCTTAGATGTTGCTGCATTCACAACCTCAGCATCAACATCTATCACCTTCCTCATCTCTCTATTATTCAATTCTTGTAGAATTTCATCCCCATATCTAACTCCCAAGAATTGTTTAATAACATTTTTATTCTTAATCAAGTCTTTGGTGTTACGTCGATACGGATGATTAATGGGCAAAAACTTCCGATGATTGTTGAACCATGACTATTTTCCACTCTTAATTAATCTAAAAGTATCAAAATCTTCCATACATGATTGTACTCCACCCATACCTCATAGAATACGTTGGAAAGTCATTTATGGTCCACATTAAGGCAGCACGCATCTTAAAATTTTTTCGTTTGGAAATATCATAAGTTTGAACCCCAACACCTCAAAGACTTTTCAACTATGTTTACAATGGCTACAAGAAAACATCTATCTTCCCCTTTGGATGATTAATAGGCCTCGGCACTAACACAGTCAAAAATATAAATTTCTTCTTCATACATAAGTCTAGAGGCAAATATTACGGCATCACCACTACAAGCCACAAAGATTATTGCTGTCCAGATTGACCAATTGGCTGAAAACCATCAGCAAATAAACCCAGCCTAACATTTTGAACTTCAGAAGAAAAATCAAGAAAATAGCTATCAAAATGTTTCCAAGTAGGGGCATCAAAAGGGTGACATATCTTATGATCCTTCATATGATACTCTGAATGTCACCTCATTTCATTAGCTGTTGTGGTTGATGCATACAATTTCTGCAACCTAGGTGTTATTGAAAAATAGTGCATCTTTTTATACAACACCTTCAACTTCTGTATATACAATCTATTTTTAGAACTCCTAACCTTTTGCTTGTACCATGCATGCCTACATATTTTACAACTATTAAGATCATTGTCATCACCTAGTATATCATACAGTTGTTCACACCGCAATGAATGACCTATACGGGTAATCCCAAGCATCTAACTAACTTCTTCATGTTGTAGAAATTTAATGGCATCAGATTATCTTGTGACAATAATTCTTGAATGAAATTAGACATATCATCAAACCATGCCTGCAAACACCTGTGTCTGCACTTTATTTCTAACATCCTCTTGGATGCAGATAGTAAGTATGCTTAGAATTTTTCTCATATACAGGTTGGTCTCCAGCTCAAATCATGTCTTAGAAATTACTTGCCTCGACATTGGGTTCCTCATTCGTGTTGAATTCAGTACCCACAGAATCACAAACCATTCTATGGTATGAAGTGTGATTAATATTATCTGAGACCATCTGATCAGTTTCACTTACTGACACCCATACTGAACTTGAACTGGTGGACTTGCTTCTCACCATGATATATGCAAACATAGTAATCCACCACAAAACTATTTCTATACAAATGCATCTTCACAGTCTCAGCATTCAAAAACTTTTTATTCTGACATTTAACTAAAGTGCAAGGATACCTTATATCTGTACCATCATTCACACGCTCAGGATATCTCAAAGCAAACTCAACAAATTCATCAACCTTATCCCCCCATTCATCATAGAACATTTCATTCACTATTCGACCCTTGTACTTCCCATTCATGATCGTCTTCCATAACTAGTTAAAAAAACTCAATTTATTTAACAAACATGATTGTCTCTAATTATATTTATATATAATTATATAGAAATTTATTTAGTTATACAAATATTTATATATAGGTATACACATATAGTTTATCATAATGTTGTATGTTGTTATGCATTTAATTATAAATATAGTTACATGTGATTATGCATATAGTTACACATATTGTTAAACGTTTATTTATACATGTAGGTTTATATATTCGTTCATTTAATTTTATATATTTATACATATAGTAATGTATAGGTATAGATATAGTAAAATACTTTTTTATATACTACTATATACAAATATATATTAAATATAAGCTGTAAATTTAAAATTTAAATATAATTATGCATAAAACTTTTATAGTTATAAATATAGTAAGATAAAATTATTTATAGTTATATATTGATATATTCATACAAGTAGTTATAAGTAGTTATATATAAATATATACAACATTATAAACAAGTATTTTGATTTAATTATATGAATACATATATGTATATTTAATTACAAATATAGTTATATTTAATTATATTGAGTATTACATAGTTATACAAATATTTATATATAGTTATACACATGTAGTTATAAATATGTATGTAGTTAAAGATATAATTATATATAACATTTATAAAGTTATACAATTAGTAAAATATAATTATATATAGTTATATATTAGTATACATATAGTATATATTTTTTAAAAAAAATCCTATATAGAATTATACATGTGGTTATACTTTATTATATAGTTAAAAATTAGTTATGTAAAGTTATGAATATTGTTATAAAAATAGTTTACTTTATTATAAATATAGTTATAAATACTATTATATAAAATGACATATGATTATATAATTAAACACGTGTATCTATATAATATTTTTGAATAAAATATTTTTATAAATGTTACTTAATTATTATTATATTTATATGTAAAAATTTTATAAATAATATATAGTATATATATCACATTTATATTAACATTATAAATATTCTATATTTATATAAAAAAAATATGTAATATAAATATTTACAAAATTGTATAATCATTTAATGTTACATAATCATTATATAAAAAATTATATAAATGGATAGTTTTATGTAAATGTTGTATAGGTATTTATAAACATTAATACAAATGTATAAATATTTATATATAGCATTATATATTTATATAAACATATCATTATTTATTTATAATGTAATACGTTTGAATATATTAAAGTATAGACATATATACATAATGTCATACGATTATATAAATGTCTAAAAATTTATATATATTGTTACATGTTTATAATTTATTCGAATACAACAAAAATATAACCCATTAACATTAAGATTAATTTTTCTTGAATTACAGAAGGAAATAAATCAATCATTATATATTTTCTTCAGCTACAAAAGGATAGAATAAAATGGAAACATTTTGTATTTGAAATCAAAATCAATAAATCACTAAAAATCTAAACAGCAGAAGAACAAAGATTACACTGAAAAATTATAGTTTAATTAATTGTGTAGAGTCAAAATCATATAGGTTAAATGAAATAGAAGCAAAAATGAAGAAATTCGGATGATATTTAAAAAAACCTAATACCCAATTATACTGAAAAAATGAAAATCAATTGTCCTGATAAAATTTAGAGAGACGGAGATATGTATAAGCATTTTTAAGGAGAAGAACAAAGAAAAACTTACCTAGATTCATAAGAAAAGATGAAAATTCCTCGAATTTATGTTTGTAGTTGCGTATAGCCTCTGCTTCGAAAAACGATGGAGATACGGATGTTTGTAAGTGTTAATGACTTAGCAAATAAATTTTAAATCAAAAAATTAAACCTATGAATTACCGACCAAAATTATGGTCGGAAAAAGGTCGGTAAGTACAAAGTTATAAATATTTGGAATGCCACTTTATCGACTAGTTTTAATAATAATATATTTTCAGTCATTAAATGGTTGATAATTTATCGGTAATTTTTATTTGCTAATTTCATTCTAATTTACATGCCAATTTCCGACCAAAAATATTTGGTTAGCATTTTGTCTAGAATTTGGTTAGGAATATTTTTTTCCCAAAACCCCATTTTGGTCTCTAAATGATCTTGAATTTGTCAATAATTATTAACATACTTATTTGGTCGGTAGTTTGGTTGGTAATTATGACATTATAAATATTTTAGAAAGTCACTTTTCTGACCAATTTTCATGATAATATATATTTGCTCATTAAATAGTCGGTAATTTTCAGCAATTTTTTTTTCTAATTCCTTCCTAATTTACAGACCAATTTCCAACCAAAGATATTTGGTCAGTAAGTTTGGTCGGTCTTTTGTCGGAAATTTAGTTGGAAATATTTTTTTTTCGAAACCTCGTTTTGGTTTCTAGGTGGTCATGACTTGGCCAGTAATTACCGACCTATATATTTGGTCGGTAGTTTGATCGATAATTATGACGTTGTGGGTGTGTTGGAAAACTACTTTACTGACCATTTTTCATGATTATATATATTGTCGTTAAATGGTCAGTAATCTTTCGGCAATATTTTTTTGCTAATTCCCTCCTAATTTACAGATCAATTTCCGATCATAAATATTTGGTCAGTAATATATCATCGATATTTGGTCGGAAATTTAGTTGAAAATATATATTTTTTTCAATACCCCTATTTGAATCTCTAAATAGTCGTGATTTGGTCGGTGATTACCGACCTATATATTGTGTCGGTAAATAGTTAGTAAGTACAAAGTTATAAATAATTTGAAAAACCAATCTACATATCAATTTTAATGGTAATATATTTTTGGTCCCTAAATGGTCGTGATTTGGTCAGAAATTACCCTACTAATTTTTAGGTTGGTAATTTGATCGGTATTCTCGTTATTTTTAGTAGTATATATTTTTCTTGCATATCTGCTCTAACTTTTTCCATATGGCATATGCTTTTGTGTCATCTAATATATAAATTGGTATGGCCCACTATCAAATCAAAACAATGGTCTTTTAATAAATTTTCAACCAATCTTGTTTACTCATTTCTTTAGGTTTTGGCTTGTTTACGACTAGGCGATACAAATCCTTAACTATTAAGAGGTCAAATATCATCATCTTAACAATAGGTAGTTGATTAAGAGGGCAATACCTAATCAGATACGAATCACTACTAGAAAACAACCCAATCAATTCTAATACTCCTTGTCAAGATAAAAAACTTAAATACTAATTGTTTGTATTAAAGCTTGATAAGAAATCAATAAACATGATTAAGATTGATTATGGTTGTTGATAGGGAATCCAACACTTGTAACTAAAAATCTGCTATTTTTTCCCCAAAATTACATAACAAACAATGCTCATATATCTACCACACACTTTTTTGATTTTATGCATATTTATTTTTCTATCATGTTTTTTTATAAGTCTTCGCTACTTGTTCTTGCACATAGATAAAAAATGCACACAAGTAAAATGTAACAAAGAAAACGTCACACGATAATAAAATGTATAACACAGTTTTATTTAAGAAACCATACTAAAATACATAAATAAGTAGACGATATAAAACTAATTTGATAGTAATTAGTCTACCCACCCTTGATAGATCAACACTTTCAAACCCAACATGAAATCTTCTCTTTTATTAATTATTATATATTAATATGGAATTAATTAAATAAATGATAAAGATATCACATGCTACAAGGAGTCCAAGTAAAAATGAACACAATTCTTTTTTTTGTAAATTTAAATGATATGTAATATTTATATTTATCATTATCATTCACTTTATTTATGATGTATTTTTTACTTCATTTTTCAAAGTTCGCAATCACAATTTTAAATTATAATTCACTGCATGTATTTTGTATGATATTTTATTTTAATATTTATTATGATATATTAATATTTAAAATAATTGTATTATACATTGGTTTTATTAAACATGAAATTACAAAGTTTTAATTTATTTAACATGAAATTTATTATGATATATTTCAAATCTATGAAAATAATATTTTTTCACACAACAAAGTTTTAATCGGTTTAGATATTTTTGAATAGTTCATGTAAAATGCATATCAATATTATTCTGTAGTATTTGATGAGATAAACTTATTTTTTTAATACCAGGTAGAAATTGCCAACCACGTTGGCCCAGAGTAGATTAAAATGATATATTATCAAACATATGGACCATGGGAAATACACGTTTCATATGTTCAAATTTATGAGAATAGTTGGTGAGAATTGAATTTGCAACCCTAATATTACACATTCGACAACCCATTATTTAGTCTGCCATGCTCAGTGGTCTCCAACGGGTCGGGCTGGGTAGGCCGCCCCAATCAAGGTAGGCTCGTGGCTTGGTTTGGGCTGGACCTATAGGCTCGTTGACTAGTCAATGGGCCAGGTCGAGATTTATTTTTTAGGGCCCGTGGCTAGCCCACATGCTTATACTAGACGAGCCCGATGGGCCCATGGGCGACGAGCCCAGAGTGACGAGCCATGATGGGCCCATAATGGAAGGCCCGACAGGCCAATAGTGGCAGGCCCGACCGGCCCAAAGTGACGGGCCTGCTGCACCCCCCCCCCCCCCCCCCCCCCTCTTTTTTTTTTCCTTATTTTTTTCTCTATAAATACAGCACATATTCTCTTAATTTTTTATCAACTATCTCTTAATTTTTCATACTCTCTCCAAATTCACTTCATTTTCACAATTAGCTCTCATATTCTTTAATATTTCATTTTTTCAATTATTTATTTGTTCTTCATATTACATGATATTATTGGTGGTGCAAATCAAGCATTGGTGACTCAACTAGTTCAGATTTTAAAGAATTTCGGCTTCGATCTTCCAATTGAGTAATATTTCTCCACCTCTACTTTTTCTTATTTGTTTCATTTTATTTTAATTCATTATTTTATTTTTTTAGTATAATATTTTATTAATAATTTTAATATGGATAGTGCATGTGCATCTTCTTCTAGTCCATGTACATTTTTAAGCATAAAACTTAATTCTAATATATGGAATTTTTTTTGATAGAATAGAAATAATTTTAAAAAATAATAAAAAAGAAATAAAAGCAAAATGTAAAATTTGTAGCAAACTTTTTAGTGGTGGATAAAATTCGGGCACAAATCATTTAAAAAGACACAATGAACAATGTAAAATAAAGAATAATGCAGATATTAGAAATTATATGCAATTAGGTAAAGATAAATGTGGAAATTAAACACATTTTCTTATGATGAATCTGCTTGTCGTAAAGGAATGATTAATTACATAATAAGAGCTGAACACCCTTTTAATATGATGGAAACTGATGATTATTCAGAAATAATTCAAACATTGATTAATCCTCAATTCAAATGTTGGTCCGGAAATACTATTAAAAGAGATATTATGAAAAAATGTCAAATAGAATGAGAAAATTTAAAACAATATTTTGCAAATTTTGAAGGAAAAATTTGTTTAACGTCTGATATTTGGTCATCTTTAATGCATAGAGTCTTTTTATGTAGTACTGCTCATTATATAGATAGTGAATGGATGTTAAATAAAATAATAATTTCATTTAAAATAATAAATACTTCACATAATGGTACAAATATATCAACTTTAATAAATGATGAGATTATGAATTTAGGTATTCATGATAAAATATTTACAATAACATTAGATAATACTTCTAATAATAATGCATCAATACAAAAATTAAAAAGATTTTGGCAAATAAACGATGATCATGCAAAATTATTTCACGTACGTTGTTGTGCACATATCTAAAATATGATTGTAAAAGATGGATTAAAACAAGTTGATAACACATTAGAAAAAATTAGAGACATTGCATATAATATTAATAATTCCCAAGCAAAACAAGAATTATTTTTTGATTGTTGCAAAATTGCAAATATGAAAAGAAAAAATATAAGTTTAGACATACCAACTAGATGTAATTCTACTTATAAGCATTTACAAAATATTACAAAATATAAAAAAGTAGTACAATTATACGAAATGCAATTATCTAAGAATAATAATAATGATGTAGATGTTGATGTATTAACTAATTATGATTGGCACATTGCGGACCTACTACGAGATCTTTTTAAAATTTTTGATACTTCAACACATATTTTTTGTGGTGTATATTATCCAACTTTACATCGGTTCATTATGCAAATACCTAATATTTATATGGTACTTCAAAATTATTTAGGTTATAAAATTTTTAATGATACAATTTTTGCAATGATAGAAAAAATTTTAAAATATTGGGGAGAAATACCTTTAATTTATTATATTGGTTTAATTGTGTATCCTAGATTAAATTTTGATGCTTTAGATAAATGGTTGACAGTTATTTACAATGAAGATCAAATAAAAATTAAAGAAATTAAAAATGAAGTAAATTTGTTATTATATATTTTATATAATATTTATAAAGAAAAATATGGTAATAATATTAGTTTGATAAAATCATCATCCACGACGAGCTCTTTATCTTTTTATAAAAGCCCTTTAGAAAAGTTTAAAAGTAGAAAAAAAGGCAACAACTAATTCTCCAAATAATACAACAAATATAAATAAATATCTCGGTGTAGAAACAATTCCATTTGAAGATAATGAAAATTTTGATATTTTAGAATGGTGGAAAAAATAACAAATTAAATGCCCAGTGTTATCTAATATTGCACGTGATGTATTAACCATGCCTGTGAGTACAGTCGCATGAGAAGTTGCTTTTAGTGTAGGTGGAAGAGTGGCTAGCAAAAAGAGGTGTAATTTGTCACCTAAAGCAATCGAAGCAATAGTATGTTTAAAAGATTGGAGTTTAGCAGACAAGAAGTTGCATGATCATGTTTGAGAAGCTAAACTAGTGGCTGATACGGAGAACTTAAAATTATCAAGACATGAATGATCAAAGATAGTTCTCCGTCACTAGAAAATAATGATTAAAATATTGTATTGGAAATGTACAAATGATTGACAAATAAGTAGGTGCCAACCTAGTTGGGACGTACTTATTTTGTAGTGATGTAAAAATTTCATACATTTCTAAATGTAATTATATTTGGTTAATAAAATTTTAAATGATGTATTTTTTATTTTGAATTGTTTAATTTGTTTTTAAGCTTACTTTTTATTTATATTTTGAATGCAATTTAAATTAAAAACCTATGTGAAGGGGTTGGGCTTTTAGGTGGGCTTTAGATGGGCCTATAAACGTGCTTTTAGGTGGGCTTCTAAACAGGACCATCGGGTGGGCTTATGGATGGGCATGTGGGCGGGCTTTTGGGAGGGCCAAAAGCCCATGATTAGGGCCACCCCTGGGCCATAAGTGGGCCTGAAATGAAGTTGCGGTCCGACACACCCTTTTAGCGGCTTGGGCTGCTCAGCTTCTCGGGCTTCGATTGGGCTAAGCCATCGGGCAGAGTTGGGCCCAAAGCGGGCCCCCCGGGCCACGGGGCCTTTTGGAGATAACTAGCTATGCTGCTGGAGTTGGTTCAGAAAATTGAATTACATTTTTTAGTATTTACTAATATGTAGGGTCTTCATATTATCATTATTATGTAAAAGAGTTTTTGAATTCTAGTTAGAATATCATAACGCTTCTAGAACCTTAGACGGACTCAGAATTTTGTAATTCTATTAATATATTTGTATAATGAAAAATACATTGTCTCACATGTTTTCCATTTAAGTGTTTCGAGAAGAAAATGTCACGCCATTTCCCAACATTATAACTACTTTTAAGGGTTTGGTTATCAAAATTGTTCTCAATATTGTAAAATTTTATTTTTTTTTTCAAAAAACAATCACGTTCATGTGCATCCTAAGAGGACGACTCCCGAGTTGTGATATGGGAGGATGACTCACAAGTTGTGTTCGGGGAAAATGACTCCGGGAATGGAATTGGAACCTTTAGGTGCAACTGC
This sequence comes from Sapria himalayana, assembly GCA_029783825.1. NCBI lineage: Eukaryota > Viridiplantae > Streptophyta > Magnoliopsida > Malpighiales > Rafflesiaceae > Sapria > Sapria himalayana. The sequence goes on along the minus strand of JAREIK010001563.1, from coordinate 9,352,511 downwards.
ACTCGATTCTCAGGTAGGAATTTCTGTCCGAACGATAACCAGCGTCAAATTTTGTTTTTCCCTTTGATTAGCAAGAAAATGCAGATATTGGAATTCTATTGAATTATCATTCTAAAGCTTTTTCTATATTGCTAGATTCATAATTGTGCGCAAAATTACTCTTACCCTTCAGGTATGCATTAGAATTTTTAATTTTGTGGCTTAGCCTTTGTTATGAAAGAATGTAAATTTTACTAAAACTTCTAGCTTGTCACAGAGCCTCCGGATATAAGAAACTGGTTTCCAGGCTACCAGGGGCCTTTTATGTTGGATACATATGATGCATTCAAAGGCTGCATCTCTGAAGAAAGTGAATGTGAGAGAGAAGAGGGGAGTGGAATCGAAAAGAGAAATATTTTTGAAGGGGAAAATGGTCAGTTTAGAGAAAATCATTGCACTGGTGATGAAGGGGAAGGTCATATTCAGAGTTCCGAGAGGGTAACTTCTTTCTTTTTATGCTGATCATATAGACATAAAAATGATTTTATATTTCTTTTCGGCACTGTGCTCTGGAATTCACTATTGACCTCCATTGTTTTTTTTTTTCTTGATTCTTGTCAAATATGATAATTAGAATCTTCAGATTTTTTATCCAAAAGAGTCATTGAGATACTTAGATCTTAACGTAGTCAAGAGGGTGAATTAAAATTTACTTATATTGAATCTCTTTTAATTATGGTCTAAGAATGATGTTAATGCGATGACATTTGAATAAAGGTAGTCCACACAACACGAGAAGGGTGATAGAAAAAATAAAATGATTTTCACAATTCATTCTTATTGAAATTAAGTTACAAGAGATATATATATATATATATATATATATAGGTGAAAAAGTGCACCCTTATATGCCTAGTACTCCATTACTATTAGAAAAGGTAAAAAAATGTTTATTGAAATATATTTAATGAAATTAATGTTGTAATTACCTGGTTAATGCATATATTTGAACATGCTTAACAACTTATATACATAATTAAGTATGCATATACTTTTTTACGTTTAAGGGGCATTATTATTGTCAATTTGGGCTATCTAGTTCAACCCGACCAAACTGGGCAGCCCAACGTAACTGGGCTGGGTTATAACTGCCTGCGCGTGCATGCTGTTGGACCCAACTCTCTCTCTCGACTAAGTTGGGTTTGCTGCTAGGCCAGCAAAACAATCAGGCTAGGTCAGCTGACTCAAGTACTTTTATGGTACTTTTTTTCCTATGGCAATTACTACATGGGATATGCTAGCTTTATTTTGGCCGGGTCAGACTGAACTAGGTAGCTCAGTTTTCACCAAACTATACCCTGCCCAACCCGAATTATCAAAATTAAATATCAACTAAAGTATTTGTATCACATGTGAAGTTTGTATCTGGTTTGATAGAAGAATTAACTGGTGCATTATTCAGTAATTTGAACTTAGAAATAATATCCAAAGTATATTTTCATAAGGAAAAAATGTGTATGTCAAAATAAACCACTTTAATACTGAAAAAACATTTGAGTGGCCTCAATCATTTTATTTGATGCCTAGGGAATTACTTGATTTGAAAAATACTTAGCCTATTTTATTGCTAATGATAATATTATGTACAATTTAAATCAATAAAATATCTAATGAATGTCTGAATTATCTAGTAAAATTACTTTTATATAAACAAAAATAATCAAAATTATATTTAAGCACCAAAATAGAATAATAGTTGTAGAAAATTTGCAAAGATAAGTTTTAAAAGATTATTCTAACATATATAAGACATTTCTTAATTTAGAAATATATTTTATTTTTTTGTGAAAATGAATCCAAGATGCTACTTAGCATATGTGTCTTTGTATATTTCATTGTATGAAAATGTATATTATGTTTATTTAAAAATTAAGTATCATGTGATGCTACAAGAGTTAGAATCATCGTGTTCGGGATTAGTTTGGTCCCTAAAACAAACAATAACGTAGTAATTCACTTAATAATTATAAGTAAAATATTTTGTCACAAGGTAAATTTAAAACTAATTCATTTCTCATCAAAATTAGTATTTATAATGAATATTTATTTATGTGCTATCACAAATATTTATGAAAATTTGGGTATATACTTTCAAGTATGAGTTAGTTTAACAACACCAATCTTTTTTAACAAGGCTTCCATTTTTATGGTCTAGTACTTTTCATTCATCCATGAAAAATAAAAAGGACATGAGACATATATATGACTAGGGTTGGGATAACACACAAGTTAGGTGCTCAACTAAAAAAAAAAAAGAAAAAATAATGCAATAAAATGAGAAAATATAATATTAATACTCATATTAAAGAAAAGAAATAATGTCTCTGATACTCTAAGCCTATTTTAAAAGATATTTGATGCAACTTGATCATTGGTAGAAATATAGATAGTAATAAAATAAACCTAAATCTTCTTGTCTATAAAATAATAATTAATCAAGAACTGATTTGTATACTCATAAAATATTAGATTGATAGTAATGCATTGTATTATCTGATTATCTTAATAAATTATCATCGATATTTGAACTAACAAGCTTAGCTTATAAAAAGTGAGTCATGAGAAATTCTAAAATGCATGAGTAATTAATATCATAATTATGTATTCTATATTTATACTCGATTCATAAATAATTATTTGTTACTTATTCTTTTAAGAGGTAAGATTGTCAATAAAAAATATTAAATTCATTATAGATTTCTCCTCATTGATTATATGAGCTTAGTTAAAATTTAAGTAGGTTTCTATTTAGTTATGCCCTTTGTCTATGAAAAAAATCAAATGTCTTAGAGCTATATTCATATATCTAAAAATGTAAGAATTACGTCCATATGAATATATTTGGGATAATTTAAGAAATAATTAAATATTTTAATAATATATATGATACTTGATATGAAAATTATTAAATACTTATTTTTTTAATGATTATTCAATATCTGGTAGATATATATTAAATTTTCGGTATATGTAGCTAAGTTTATATTTGAATCAGGTGGTGAGTCAACTAGTCCAAATTTCATCATATCAAACTTGGACACGGTGTCTAGAGCATATATTGTCTTGAAAAAAAAATTATATTTTTTAAATAAACAATCTAAATTATTTGAGATATCAATAAATAATTTATTTTAAAATTGATATGCAAGAATAATTTTATTTGAGATATACTCAATTGATAATCACTAATAATAAAATATTATCAATATATATTATTAATATCATATGTTATATTGTTAATTAACATCTATACAAATAAAAATAACAAAGCCCACATCATATAAGGCCAAAAGTAGTGAGTACTTAAGATAAATAATTGAACATTGTCTTGTGAGATTATTTTAGGCAATAACAAGTTCTTTCATAGTCTATGCACATACTTGCAATCTTTGAATTAATTAATACTAGTAGTTGTTGCAAAATATACTCTCTTATATATCATGTTGAAGAAATATATTTTTTGGTCATAGCTGGTATATATTTTACCTATGAGATGCATTGAGAGCTGATTAGGGTTTTGGTGATGGGAAAGTTTGGGATTGGTAGAGGTGTCAAACGGGCCGGCCCAGCACGGCCCGAGGGCACGGCTTGGCTTGGCCAGGCGGCACGGGCGCACGGCAAGGCAGGGCAGGCGGGGCGGGTCGGGTCTGTTTGGATCCGACCCGCGGTCTTTTTACCGGGGGCGGGGCCCGGTTGGGTCACGAGTCACGACTCAGTGAGTCGTGACCGTGAGTCGCGACTCACGACTCACGACATAGCACGCGTGGCACGCCGCCAGTGCCACGCGTGCCTGCGTGAACCGGCACGGGATGGACCCGTGCCGGGCCGGGCACGGCACGGCTCGTGCTTTGCTTCGCCCGGGCACGGCACGGGCCCGGGCACGGTTTTTGAACGTGCCGGGCCGGCCCAGGCACGGCCAAACCGTGCAGTGCCTCGTGCAGGGCCGGGCCGGCACGTTTGACACCTCTAGGGATTGGGGAGTAAAGAGAGAAGAGAGGATGAGATAAAGAAAAAAATGATATATTTTATTAAAATGAAAAAAAATTGAAAAAGCGATAAATTACTTGTGATCTTCTAATGTCTATAATCTGTTCCTAGAAAGATGTGCATGTAGTGATTATCAAACCTTTATGAATTTTCTTTAGTGTGAGATGACAATCAATCTCATATGTTTTATTTGCTCATTGAACACCTAATTGGTAGTAATTTGCGGAACTGCTTGATTGTAATAATAAAGTATAAATACTAGTTATCCTAGTTTACACTACAATGAGTCTCAATAGAATTGTGTTCCAAAGAAGAACCAGGAGATATGCAATCACTTTCATCAAAATCAATTGTGGTGGTAATATCAAATACAAGAACATACTTCGTTTTCGCACTATGAGAAATAACAATTGGACAAATGAAAGATCTTGTTAGTATAATGTCTAAAGATGTGGATTTTTAGATTGAATTCATAAAAAAAAACTTATCCTATCAATTCAAATGTCATAAAAGGACATGTTCCACATGCAACCTAATCTCAAATTTTATTTGTGTCATTTGTGTATCCATTCATAATACATTTGATGAGTTGTGTGATTATTTTTTCTCTACTAGGTGAAAGATATTAAACAAAGTAAGTATACTTTAAAAACTTGGGTAGAAGTTAAAAAAAATTATTTTTAAATACAAATTAATATGAGATATAATTTAAATTAATAAAAAATGATATTTAGTTGATCAAGAAGATAATAATTAATACTTATCTCATAGTGTATCTAACAAAATTTTTATGCAGTTAAAATATTTTAACTATTTCAACAAAATGTTTACTTTTCCTTTTGGCTACCATATTTTGCATAGGAGCATCAATATAGGATGTTTGGTAGATCATCAAATACTAGAGTTGAATAATGGATTGAGCGGCCTTAACACAGTCCATGACATGGTCCATGAAATCTGGTTCAAGCATGACTTGACATGGCCATATTTTTGCATGGAACATGTGTGCGACTTGATATGACCCATGTAACTAACCCTTGCATGCCAATTCAGCTTTGATGATGAAACATTTTCATGTATTGTCTCGGGGTGGGTAAAAATTATAATGATCATTTACGCATGAAAGTGAAACTCATCATTTTAAAAAAAAAATTGTGGTTGGGTTTGGTTAGGTTGGACTAAGTTAATGCTAGTAGTTAGCTCATGTATAGGCTAGCCTGCACCATGCCCATGTGAGTTGGACCAAATCAGTGCTAGTCTAGATCAGGCCCATGCTAGCTTGGGGCTGACCTATTTCGGGCCAGGCACTACCCATGTGGGTGGCTTGACTTAGGTTGCCTGCTGGCCATTTTATCATACTAGGCTAACCTCTTTTAAAGGTATGCGAGATCTGCACGCTCTGCTTGTGGCATAAAAATTGGGTCAATCTAGTATGATGTGGCCCATTTGCCATATATTTTAAAGAAGCAAAATAATTGATATAAGTATATTTTACAAATAAATTGCATTTTGACCATTTGATAATGTCTTAAAAATAGATAAAATTTAAGATTTTTTTTAAATATATAATTATGTATTTTAAATATAATAAATAATAAAAGTGATAAACTATCATATGTAGTTGTTTTGCAAGCACATAAACATATGAATGAATTAGATAAATATATATTTTTTAATATCTTCTTGATATGTCAAATATAAAATTTTAATATATTTTATATTTTGGATAAACATTATAGTATCTACAAGGACATATATATCATCTTTATATTTGACTTATCTTTATTTTATTTAATAATGAATGTTCAAGATGAGAATGTATATAAAGTAAGTCAATAATAACTAAGTATCTAGAGGATCTTTGCAATCTTTTAATGGTGGAGAAAAATAAATATAGTATATCTTTCTCAATCCTTATTGAAGTCAATCGTATGATTTATTGATCATATATAAAAATATCAAATATAAGAAAATATAAAATTATAATATAATTATTTAGTAATATATTTGACTAAAAATAAATTATAATGAAATGCATATACAAAAAAAATGTGTTAAATAATTAGATTCAACATTAACATTGTTATGCCCCTTTGACTCATATAATAGTGTCATTGCCGATAATAATATTAAAAATTTTTGATTTAAGTATTTAACAAAAAAGAAAAATAGAAATAAATTATTTATGACTTGAGTATTAGTTCTTGTGCTTGGGCATAAGTGTCTAAAATGAGGCATAAAGAAGAAAGAATAATAGAGATAATATTTCTATTGGAGCTTGTGCTCACAAGAAAGGAAGTTTAAAATACTCTTACTAAGTAAGGGCAAAAAGATAAATATGTGTTCGTGTAGAAAATTCATCATAAGTAGATCATGCAGCATGGTCTAAAATCTCTAAATTTTGAAATATCTTTTATAATTATATGTAAAATGTAAATACTTCTCCTTAGTGTATCCTAATTTCCCACAAAAAGTGGGACACCAATCATTTAGTTTTTTTTTCTTTAGAGAAGACACTATAATAATAATATTAATTATACTAACTTTGCTCGATTTAGGTATATTTATTGTTACATGAATTATTATTTGATAAATCTTTGAGAAAAAATGACTATTACTCATTGAAGTCCGTGTTTACAAAGTAATGTATCATTCTCTCAATGAATGAAATTATAAAATAATTGCATTTGTTTATCTAATTTCCAATGTATAATTAAATATATTAATATATATATGTCACTTCAATTATCTTCTAACATAATTATGTTAGGTTTTATGATGAATAGTTTTGTACTAATCAGTTAGTCTATATTTTAATAATTGAGTAATATTATCGTACAAGTGAAATATTCTAGAGAATATATCGAAACTGCAAAATTATAAACTTTCTTTCATGTTTGGTAAGAATAAAATATATTTTCTATCATTGAATGAATTGATTATAATAAATGAACAAGTAACTATGCATTGATTATTAATAATATATGTAAATCAATCTTGAGTAGATCATTTAAAAAGTATCTCATATATACTTGGCTAAATAACCAAATCATTATTGAAGTGGTACATAATAAATAAGTAGTCTTCCAACTTTCATTGAATAATTTATTGTGGTCATATATTGATCATTGTCTTTTCTTTTTAATTAAAAAATTATGCAACAAACCACAATCCAAAGTTGCCACACCACACAACTATTATTGCACATGGTTGCACTCACTGCTCCATGATTGTACTATTGCGCTATCTTTTATGTAGGAGTATTTGAACTATTTCAAATTTAAAATTTATTATTCTTTTTATCAACCACATTATATGATGGTGTGTCAGTGCATGAATTTTAATGTCTACTTGGGGCACTTGTTAATAAGGATATATTCTAATATATTAGGGGTCACTTCTCCTTTTTTTACTTGATTATTTATTTAATATATTTGATATGTATTCTAATATATATTTTTTTATTTTTTATATCAAATAATTTTTTTTATTATTTTATGAAATATCTGAAAAATAAAAATAATATATGATTTATTATGAAAAATATAAATCTGTATGTATATCTTGAATGATAATCAACAAAAATAATCAAATATGTATAACTCTCATTGTTCATATATCTACAAGGTCTTTATATTTTTGAGTGTATCAGATTAAATGAGTTTTTATCAGAGGTGTCAAATGGGCCGTGTAGGGCCGGCTCGACACAATTTTAGGCTGCCCAACCATGCCTCCATGCATGGCCCAACATGGTTTCTTTAGGCCAAGCTCGGCATGGCCCGTCGCATAGCCTACAGGCATGGTTAGGTTTTTATTGTGCCTAGTTAGGCTCGTACTGGTCAGTTTAAAAAAATAAATTTTTTATTTATTTAGTTATAAATTTATGTAGTTATAAAATATAAATTAGATAATGTTTAAAAATATTTAAATTGTAAATTATAAATATTTGAATAGTTATAAAGTTTATTTGTTTTAACTATGTATTAATTAGATTAATAGATTATAATTTATTAGAATTAAATTTTAAAATTTTTAATGAAATTCATAAACACAAAAATAAAATAAACACAATTTCTTTAACAAAAATGACAGTCACAAAGCCAAATGCCCAAACCAAATCAAATATAATGTAAATAAAAATAAGTACAAAATATTGAAATCAAAAATCAAAATTAAGCATAACTCATAAGCATAAACATAATTGTAACTTAAATATTGTTATTGCTGTGTTGCAATTCTGTAATCGTCAACCATCAGGTATCAAGTGACAACCTCATCAATCGTCTATCGGCATAATATTATCATCCTCAACCTCAATGTCCAAATCACTATCATATGGATTATCATCAACAATCAACTTCTTCACTTTCGCTTTAGTCCCAGTCCTAGCACGATCATACATGCTAAACCTCAAATTCTCTCAATCTTTCATGCATGCTAAAGTCTCAATAATATCTGGACATCTTCTTGATCTTCTATTCGAAATCATATTCACTATAATAGAAAAAATAGATTTTAATACTATGCTTGACATCAAAGGAGTTAGTTGAACCCGTGCTATCTTAGATAGTACGGGAAATGTGCACTCGTATGATTTTCATCATTATACTATATCAAGATTCTTAGTATTAGAATGTGATAGGAATGAGCAGTAATTGGTATCTAAGTATTTAGACAGCTCGTTCCTATTTGATAGTCTATCCCGTCATTTTTTCCTTACTAACTGAATGGAAAAATCAATATCTTCAAATATGATATCTATGTTCGTACTCATAGTCTCATTACTATTACCACTATACTTAGTATCATAGTATGTGAAAAGGTCTGTCAATTTCTCGTGAATGAACCATTCAGGTAGATCTTCAAGGTTCATGTACGAGAAAATGTAATTTAAAATATTATCTATCCTTTCCACCTTAATCCTAGGGTCTATTTATGTAGTGAGATAATAAATAGATTGAATAGTGGACTAGTACTTTAAATACTTAGTTTTTATCACTGCAATCATATGACTGAGTGGCCCAGCACAATCCTAAGGTATTGTGCTGGGCCAGGCATGCCATGAGGCTCGGTTGGCCTTGTCACGAAATGGCATGGGCATAGGCACGACCAAATAGTGCCATGCCTCATGCCGGCCCGGCCCGGCCCGGCCCGGTCGTTTTAACACATCTAGTTTTTACTCATAACGGACTTGCATGTGAGGTAAAAAACTTTAGTATAATTTTATAATTAGCACGACTCACAATTTATGGCAAAAATATATATAATTCATTATTATCAATTTTAAATATAAATTTTTTCAAAGTCATTCAATATTGTAAATAAATATTAATATAAATGAAAATAAAGTTATAATTGAGTTATATGAAAATATGTTATTGAAAATAAATTAACATGATAATAAAAAATAAATTTGATGCGTTAAAAAAATATACAATCAAGTTTAATATTATTATATCTAATAAATTTAGAGAGTTTATTTTTCAGAGCAATAAAAAATATAGTGATAAAAAATAATTATTAGTAATTTGAATTTTTACTCTAGTATTAATAATATATGATTCTAAATTGTGATTGTGAGCAACATATTTAGTAATATTTAAAGATAGAGAAGTGATTGATATTGTCTTAGAGATAATTTGTATACTTTTCTTTATTAAGTATATGTGTTATAATAGTTGAATTCAGTAAGGATTCCTAAATAAGTTAGTCATTTTAACTTTCTCAATACTATGTAAAGTTCTTTGAATTTTTTTTTGAAAATAGGTCTTTTTTAATGCACAATGATTTCACTTTAGCACAAAGTTTATGAGAGGTTAATATTTTAAAAACTCTTACGCCTGAAAGTCAGAGAGATTGCGTCTGATGAGTCTCAGACCTGAGATTTACAATCCTCAAACAAAAATACATGTCTTTGTATCAAGGTGTGATATTCGATTTATGCTTGTACTATAAGGATTTCTCATGTATTTTTTATGAAAATAATACTCAATAATTATTTATGATGTGACTTATCATTATGTAATGTGTACGTTGAAATGTGGTTTGTCCTTATATTTATTATAATATTTTCTCTCTATACTTAATGCACCATCTAAGAAATCAATCAAAAGATCAAATTACCACTTGAAAAAATTATGGTTTCTGGCAAAAAAGTTTCTATTACTAGAAAAATCACTAAAAAACCCTAATTCAAAATCTGCCTAATTAGAGATCCCTAGCTTATAGATTCCCAAAAAATGCCACCTCAAAAATTAGAGTTTTTTGGTGAACAATTTTAGCCCAAAAAATCACTCAGAATCTCAAATTCAGATTCTGCCTAAATTTGGGACTCTTAAATTGTGAATTTTTGAAAAACACTAATATTGGAAAAAGATGCTGCACCCCTTTCTTATGATGTCGACTCAGTGTGCATCAATTCATCTCATTCAGTGGGCTTGTGATGGTAATAAACTGTGGCACATGCCAATTGTGTACCTATTTTTCTTTTAGAATGTGTGTGTGCACTCTACCAAGCATGTTTGTGTCATTGTGTGTATTGTGTTGGTACACTGCATACATTTTTTTCTAGGGTTTTGCAACCTCATAAGCTCTAGAGCTTGTTTTCCATAGAGCATTGTCCTTGATATTATATTCAAATTTAAATCTGCAAGAAAATAAAAAGCATAAATATTATATGAATAATGATACAAATATTTCTATTGTTTAACAAGCAAAAAAGAATGGGATAATACACAAGTTAGACTTGGGTGCTCCCATAAATTAGGATCTGAGATTAACTTAGATATTGTCTTTTTTATTGACGATTATATAAATGATATTTAGTTTTTTTTAAATATATTTTAATTTTTTGATTCTTTAATTATTTCATAAAATAATTCAAAATTAATCTAATATGAACATTAAAATAGTAAGAAATGTTTATACTCTTGAATATATATTTGATAATCATTATTATTAAAATCATACGATTCATGATTCGATTCATGATTAAGGGGTAAACGATCTAATTCTATAAAAAATCAAAAATATACATGAATTGAAGATTGAATTGTTGAATCACGAATCAATTCACATGAATCGATTTAATACCGATTCTCAAAGGAACTAATATTTTCAAAAAATTACAAAAATAAAAACTAAAATACCAAAAAAAAATTATTAATGGTGGAAATTAATTAACAATAAAAAAAATAACTCCAATATTTGATATAATGAATTTAACATAAAAAAATAATAAAATACCAAAAAAAATATAAAAATAAAAACTAAAATACAAAAAAATTATCAATTATAGGAAATAAGAATTAATTAACGTAGAAAAAAATTAAAAAAAATTAATTCATGATTTGATTCTTGATTCTCGATTTATTAATCAAGTATTTTGATTATCGATTCAAATTTTAATTTAACAACTATGATGAAAATTTTTATATTTCTTATAATATTTATTAAATCACTAAAAATATTTTTATATGATAAAAATATTCTAGTATATTTTTGAGAAAATAAAATCATGTTTTTTTATGTCATATCCTAAAAAGGGATTATTTTGCTGATCTCCTTAAGTATTTGAGAGTATTTTATTTGTTTAGCATCTCTCTTCTATACATCATAAAATATTACTTAATGTAATAAAATATAGTTATATTGATTATTCTATTACCCAAAAAGGACATGTATTACTTTGCTAAGATATATAATATTAATAAGTATTAATATTTTATTCTTTAAGTATAATTTATTTTTGAGGGGTCTATTATGTAAGGATTTAGAAGGTTTATTTTCATCTCTTATTTTTTTTGTTCTTCCAATGTCATATGGGTCTCTAACTAAGAGAGATATATTCTTTGTTACTTTTAAATTTGTTTGATTCACTTCATTGTAACTTTTACCTTAAAACATCATATAAAATACATAAAAATAAATTGCTCTTTTTTTATGGAGAGGATGAATTTTTTTTCTAATCAAAATTAGGTAGTAGTTCTAGATTCAATCTCAGTTTTCATGCTAGGAGTTTTGATTACTTAATTTTTTATATTTATATCATAAAAAAATTTGCTTAGTATATTCAGAACCAAGAAAAATTGTTAGTTGAATCAAAAATTATTGTTGTTAATTTTTATGATTTTAATTTTTTGTTATTTTTTAGAAAAATAAATGAGTTGTACTTAACATTTAATTTCATAAATTTTATTATACTGATCTTTTGCTTTCATAACTTTTACTATTTTTTTAATATTACTAGTATATTTATGTGTCATTTTGAAATATTATCTAATTTAGGATAATATATACCGGATCTTATAAGAATTTTGAAGTTTTGCCTTGATGTATACATTTGTTAGAGGTTATAACTTGACGTGATAATAAGTATCTTCGTCCAAAGGTTGTAGGTCTCAAGCTTGAAGTTTATCAGATGTAGTTTCTTTGAATATCAAGGGTAAAGTTGTTGAGATATAATCTCTCCCATAACCCACTCTAAAGTGGTAGCCTTGTGCATTAAATATAATTTTAATCTCATTCAAGATGGTGTTAGACTATTGTGAAAGAGATAAATATCCTCAATTCTTACAAAACTTGGGAATTGATATCTTAACCTTCAATGGAGGTCCGTTATTTGCATGAGAATATATATTGTAAATATTGATCATAATGATAAGGTAATTACTTAAAGGCAGGACTTGGTGTGAGAGGGTTCATTATGACTTTTAGAATTGGTCATAATAATATTTTTTTTTAGCAGCCAAGATGAACTCCTAATCATATAATTTTATCTTTTTTTATTTCATACAGATGAATAATAAATTAGTTAGGTCTAAAGAATATTCTTCTTTACAGTTATTTTAAAGAGGAGTTGTATTTGAATTATTAACTAGTATTTGAGCATGGACAAAGTTTTGTAATCCAGTGTGCATATTGTGGAAAGTATTATGCAATCCAAAAATATCATCAAGAATCTAATTTTAAATATTTTATGTTATAATTATTTATTTTGATTTGCATATGTGTTATATATTATTTTTTATTTTATTGAAGGAGATTGAAATGTAAATTTATTTTATTGATTATATATATAAATGATATCTTAATTTTGATAGTTAATAATTTAGAAATTATTCAATTCAAGTTTCTTTTGTCACAATTTCAAATAAAATATATTGAAAAACTTTTTAGGTTGTGTTGTAGCACTTAATTGTATTAAGCCAAGCACATATATTTATTCTAATTCAGGTCTTCTAGTTAAATAAATTATCTATATGAGAATTATGAAAATATTTAATTATCTAACTAAATATTTTATTACACAAATAATAATATATCAAAATTCATAAAAATTATAATATTAAAAGTGTTAAGCAAGAATAATATTGAGATGATTGATCACTTGAGAATTTATTATGTTGCAAGTATGTATTAGAGATCATATATTAATGTGATAACAAATATTTTTGTCTAAGGGTAGTAAATCTTGAATCCGATACTCATCAGTTGTAATATCTCTTATTTGTATAGTTAAGGGTGTTGATATTTTATACAATTTTAAATCATGTGCTAAAATGAGAATTTTGTTCATTAGGTACAATATTCATTAATTATCTGATTACCACTGCCAAATTTGATATAACTTATTCACTTGGTATAATTATTTATTTATTAGGCTTTTAATTATACACTCGTATTAACATGATTCTTTTACATACTTAGATATATGAATAAGTTTCTAAGAATTAATATTTTTTTTAATAATTATGCACATTTTTACCTAGCAATGTATTCAATTTTTTATTGGGCTCCTGCTTATATATTTAAGAAATTTATTATAGATTATTATTTTTTATAAATGTAATTTTGTCTTATAAAAAGTAAGATAAATAGTATCTTGAAATCTAGTTTAAAGACAATGATAGTTACAATAACTTATTAGATTTTTTGGATTAGACACTTGTTTTAGATTATATTTTTAATGTGTTTTTACATAATATTTTATCATGATAGTCATATAATGAGTTATAAAGTTTTAAATTTGATATTTCATGATTGAATGAAGTTCATTGAGATAGTAGTTAGTTGACAAATTTATGAAGATGATGAGAAATTTTTAATTTATTTTTTATTTTTTTTAAGTTTGATATTCTGAATGTTTATGCACCTTAAATAATAATGAAAATTGATATATTATTTATTATTTTAGTTCTTGATATTTCTTAGTTTTTTGTATATACTATGTTAATGTTGGTGGTGCCCAACTTTAGGGTTGTCCCATTGTTGTTCGCCACTTTCTTGTTTTAATTGGATAACTAATTGTGTATTAATGAGATTTATGTATGTATTTCTTATTTTATAGTTCATTTATATGTTTGGAATTATTTTTTTTTGTACTAGTTTCAATATACTTTAATACTAAGTCAACATAATGTGTAATATCTAGACTCCAAAATAATTGTGATTGTTTCGATTCAAGTAATATTCCCACATGAAATGAATGAGATCATATGGAAATCATATTTCATGTGTAAGATTTTCACTTAATATTAGTATAATTGTTATATTTTGATCGCTTTACTTTTAGAATTAAGGGAGATTATGTCTAATGAGTCAAACTAGAGATCTTTTGCCGATTGACGAATGTATTTTTTAGTGCATCAGTATATGACCTGCAATTGGTGTATATAACACAAATTTTATATATGATTAGTCATCTTTGTATTATTTTTGCTCAAACATATTTAATTACGGAATTTTTATTAGATCCAATAGGTTAATGTTTGCATAATCACATACAATATGTTTTATTGAAATTATTTATATTGAATATTAGAAAAATAATTTAATCTTAAAGAATTAATATTTGTAGGAAAAATAAAATTTAAAAAACTAAAAATTGTTTATCTATAATTTTATAATTTGAATGATTATTTGAAGTAACTCAATTAATTTGTTCTCTTCAATTTGTGAATCTTAGTATGTTGTAACTCATATTTTTATTTATTTATTATAATATTGATGTATTTTTTTTATAAATATTATTTAATTAGAATAATTGATCAAAAAAATATATCATCATGTTATCTTTGCTATTAGTCAATCCATTTGATATAATATATATTTTTTGTTTGTTAAATAATCTTTTATCTTGATTTTAATATTATTTAATTTTTTTTTAAAATTTATCACTCTAATTTTATAAAGGTTAGAATCCCTATATTCATTCCTTACTATTCAAATTTTAATAGTATTAATTATAAGTTGGAAGATGGGGTATGCCATTTCATAAAATAGAAATATAATCTATTTTTTTTATTTACAAATATATGCATACACATGTTTTATATTTTATTTTATTTTTTACATCTCTCATTATTAATTCTTTTGATTTTGAAGGTACTATCTTTTCGATCAGATGTTAAAAATAAATTAGTCATTTATTTTTATTTGTTTATAATTGATTTAATCTTATGTATTTAATTTTTCTTATTACTATGTTAGGGTTTGGCTGTTTGGGCAAGAGAAATGAGAGAGAGATAAAATAATTTTACATTTTTCTAAAAAATGAAAATAGCATACTTATATGTTAAGGTTGGGATAACCTACAAGCCTGTTACTCTCATACAAAGATAGAAAAACTATATCATAAGCAAAAAACTAAATCTCACTATTTTCTAAAGCTGTATATAAATATAAACACTTAGCTTGGAAGAGATAAATTATAATTCTAGCATTTACCTTTTTCTTATAAATTGTAGAAAATATTTTTTCTATAATAAATTATAAAATAAATGAAACTCATTTGATAAATACAATGTGTTCAAGGAGTATCTATAGTTTTTTCTTGGATTGGGGAAATCCACATGTTGGGTGCTCCCATCCACAAAATAAGAAAATAAAATAAAAAGAAATTATGGCAAACATAAGTCATAATAATATTATTATTTAAATGCATATATGTTTACATTTTCTTTGTATATATGTATATTTCTTTTATGATTTTATTATTTGAATTCATATAGGTAATTAGTTTTCCTAATTTATAATTATAAATGATATTTTGGACATTACCAAATGTTTGAAAATCACCCAACAGATCCCTATTTTAGAAAGGATATTTTAGACATCTCTGAACAAATTAAATCATGATTGGCTATACAACTATGGATCTGACTACTCATGAAAATATTTTTGTGCCAATTGACCAGAATACTTTGCCAGTTCATGTAAGTTTTGTTTTGCTTGTTGATGCATTTAGGTATTTCTGCTATCTGCATGTGTTTTATTTAATGAACTTGTGTTGTGTTGAGTTGGATCATTCATAGGACTGTAATTTTGGCTTGAGTTTGATGAAATAACTTTTTTCTTTTTTCTATGTTCTGTCTGTAAGTTATCTAAGATACCATAAACATTATATTACTTGCACTTAGGTTTCTTTTTTTTTTTGTAGTGGATATCAGATACACTGCAGCTGTCTCCATTCCTTTCTGGTTAGTTGAAATTTTTGTTTATAGGTTATATCCTTTTGAATTTGGGATGTGGTCACTATTCTACTCCTGCTTTGTGGTCTCATTCATGCACCTTACCAATAATCTGGTTAGCATTTTAAAGAAGTGAATTCTGGTTTTCTACTTTCCTATCGTTTTGGGAAGATGATCATTAGGAAACTTCTTGCATAGTGGACTTTGCAAAGTGCTTGATTCTGAAAGCTATTTTCTGCTTGATTATGAAATAACATTTGAATATTAATGAAAAGTGGACGTGTTTGCTCTTTTTTTTCCTTGAAATCGTGTTCTTAATTCTGCTCATCATTTGTCACCATATTACTCTATATTATGGATACTCAATGCCGCCATCAAATAATATTTCTTTATTTGGCAGAGTTGCCTCGTGTGGAAGACTGGTTTTCTGACTATGTTTATCAATCTCCTCATTTGGATTCTGATGATGATTTCAATGTATGTGTTACTGAAGAACATGAATTTTATAGTGCCAAGGAGTGCATGAATAATATTTCGAAACAAAACTCTGTTGGTGATGAGAAGTTGTTCTCAATTAACATTGGTGAGAATTCAGTGAGGTCTGTTGAAGGGATCAAGCACTCATGTATGGTGCCCTATTTCATCCTTATTTGGTTTTGGATCAATCATGAATTAACTTGTTTTAATCATTTTCTTTTCTCTGATACTAGATTTGGAAAATAAGTGAAATGAATTAGGTTTTGTTAAATTACTATAATAACAATGTCACAAGAAAATGTATATAATAAAGAGGAGCAAATAAGCCTTGCCATGCCATCACTAATAAAAATGAGGGCAGCCTGGACCTATGTTGCACCGACACGAATACGGACACGGGGATACGACACGGCAAGATACGGGGACACGGCAAATTCTAAAAAACTAGGATATGGCTAGGATACGTCATGATAAAAAAAATAAAAATAAAAATTATTAATTATAAATATTAGGTATTTTAAAATAATTAACTTTTTCCTCCCCTCCAAACCCCCCCCCCCCCCCCCCCCCCCCCCCCCACGTGGCCATTCGGACATGTGTCCGACCCGTGTCGTCCTATCCACGTGGACACGGTAGTATTTAGGCGTATCCGTGCAACACAGGCTTGGACTGCCCATTATGCTTGGTTTCAACCTGGGCCGTGCCCGGTGGGGTATATTTATTATGATACTCGCCACACCTTAGCTTGTGGGCATGGTTTGTGCTAACCTGGCACTCACCTAACTTAGGTTAGCTTGGGTGCGGTGCAGTTCAGTCACAGACTAGCTTAGACTGATCTTGGGTCTTGAACATGCTAACCTGGCCTGCTGATCCACACTCCAGGGCTCCAGGTCTACTATGTGTGTGTGTGTGTGTGTGTGTATAGATATAGGTATGTTGCATTTATAATTAATTATATAATTATATAATATAGAGGTGTGTATATATATATATATAAATAAATAAATATGTATTTTGCATTTATAATTAATTGATTAATTATATAATATAGAGGTGTCAAGTGGGCCAGGCAACTCCTGCATGATACTGGGCACGACCCAAAATAGTCATGTCAGGCCCAACACTAGGCACCACCCAAAATGGTCATGTCAGGTTTGACACAACATGGCCTAGAATTGTCTTTGGATTGTGGTTGTGTTAGCTTGTTGCACGGCTTGTGGCATGCTGGGTTGAGTCCAACCTTGCTACCTATTAGACTAGGCATGAAACATGTGTGACTTGTTGGCATGGTCCAATCAAGCAGGGGGCATGAGTCATGATTTTTCTCAAAACCCAGTCTCTGCCTTTTCGTCTCCTTGCTCATTACATAAACGTAACTAGTAAGAATTATCTATCTCGACAACGGTAGCAACAAGCACAAACTTGTTGTCATTTAAAGAAAATATTTTTTATTTATTTTATCAATTCTATAAATATAAAATTAATATTTTTTTATATTCACTTAATTTTATTTTATCTCTTTTTTTTTTGATTTTTTTCTGATCTTTTATTCTATTGTCTGCTCTGATACTAGTTAAGAAAAAGAGGTGGATTGCTAAACATAAAGTTACGATAAAAATTAATTTTTGATTATTAGTTTGTGTTATCATTTATAAAAATTAAAATTTTTTTTAAGTTAGAATTTTTATTAAAATAAAAAAATAATTATTGCTAATTTTAATGATAATGATTTGGACTTAGATATAAATAATAATGACAATCAAACCAAAAGGTTCAAGATCAAAAAATAGGTTGTTTCTAATGATTTTAATTTATTTATCTAAATAATTTAAAATTAGGAAAATTTAAATAGTTTAGATTTATTTTAACATAATTAAAATAAAAATTATTGGGTTGCTAAAAAAATTAGCATAATATATATATTATAAAAAAACATGTACTTGTAGGACTACTAATGATACTAATTATATTAATAGGCATGTCAATTAATGTATCAAAAAATATGATTTATTAAATTATAGATAAACTTATTTGCACTATTAGGTTAATTACGTGATATATGTATTTAATTTGAAAATTTTTAGCTAATAGCTTGTCTTTAATGATTTTAACAAACATTAATAGTAACATTGTTATTCGAACTATTATTGAATATAATATTAAATATTTTATTTTAAATATTATATTTCTTAAATATTTTTTATTATACACTCAATCAATATTAGATAATCGACTCAATTCATCAATCCCACACAAAAAGATAAAAAAACATTATAAAGTAGTGTCTTTGTAAAGCAATTGACAAAAAAAAAACTATGATAAAACATAAAGTAATCAATATTATGTAGACATAATTTCAGCATGCTTATTATAGAATTTCTAGGTCTACTATTAAAAATAACATAATAAAATATTCTAAATTAAATAAAATAATTAATAATTAATAAATTTAAAAAAATAATAAAATAATATTAATGACATCATACATATAGACTAGTCGTGATGATGCATCATTCAAATGCATCACTGCCAAGTATGTCGATTATCTAATATTGATTGAATGTTGGATAATTTGAAAATTCTTGAGTCAAGCTTCAAGAGGATAATTTTTTTTTATTGTGAAGTGTATCATTTAGAAAAATATATTAGAATTTCTTATCTAATATCTCAGAAGGGTGTTAGGAGATATATTTTATTTTTTATTTAGATATTTAGACATCATGTAAGATAATCATATATTTATTATTAATTAGTTCATATAAGATAATCAAATATATGTTTATTAATTATATATGAGGATCTTGAATTTTATTAATATTTATAAAATTTTATAAAAGAATAAACTATAGTTTAATTTTTTTTGACCCTCAGCCCTCTTTCTCAAACCCAAATCAGCCCTCTTTCAAGATCGGAGCAGGTATAACTCTCATTCCAACTGTGTGATAAGTGATCTAGCAAGTACTTTGGATAAACAATTTTTGTATCCTTGTGAATTAATCGCGTGTTCCCAGGATCTTTTTTGCCGAATGAATTACTATGTGGTTGATAAAAATGTAATTTTGTAATGTGATTAGAATGTTGAGAAGTGAGAATGCTTTGTAATTCACTTCTCATTAGTTTTTTAGGAGCATATATTAATTCCTTAAACATTATGTCCTTGCACTCCTATGCAGAATGAGATACACGCATGGAAATATATTTAATTAATTGAATGTTATATTTTATATTTTTAGATTGTATTTTATATCATATTTTATATTTTGAAAAGAGATTTGTATATATTCTATCATGTTTTTTGGATGCATTTATTTTGTTTATGTTCTCTCTTTTATTAGAGAGAAGATAATTGATTATATCATTGAGTATCTTACTTGAGCACTCTATTACTCCAAAGGGGTACCTCAACTACTTATTAAAGGTCAAAAGAATTATTATGAGCACAAATATACTATTCATTAATGATGAGTCTTTCTTCATTAATGGAGATCATGATAGAATAATTTTATTATACAATACTCCTTACAGAGTAATAACTGATCTTGCTACTGCACTTGATATTTTGTAGAATAGCTAGTTTTGAAAAGAATAATAATACTTTTTATCAGTATTGACTATTGAGATTTGTCATAGAGATTAGAGTTGCGTCATGAAGATTAATCTAATGTAAGTGTCTCATCTCACATAACACCAGATGTGAGTCTATTCAAGAAAGGGAAATAAAATCTAAGACTTGATGATCCTAGTATGAGGGCCTATACTAGATGGTTATCTTTATAATTTTTCGGAGACGAATCATCTATCTTTGCAGTTGATTCATTTTAGAGTTGTGATTGGACCTTTTGATTTCTCGATGAAAGACATTAAGGATATGTTTTACTCATTATCTATTAACACATATATTCTTTTATTTTTATTTTTGTATGATATATTTTATTTTTTGATCACTCTTGATAGTTATGGGTTCTATAATAATATTTTGAAGTACTTAATCATCCAAGATGATAAGTTATATTGGATAAATTAAGTGTAATTATTTTTAATCATAAATGAGATTTTCTTTCTAAGTTTTCAAATAAGCTTGTAGTAGTATGCAAGTGAATGTGCACGATGAAGATTTGACCCAAAGAAAATGTTGATTGGCTTAAAATAAGAATGGTAGCCAAAAGATTTACATAGATGTATAATGTAGGTTATTAAGATAATTTTTTATTGCTATTTTTATAGGTCAATTGTATATTAATTTGATGAGAAGAAATTTTTTATTTTATGATCTTAATGAGATATTTATATATCAATTATCAAATTTATTATTTTAGAAGTGCACAATCATAATGTATAGATTTTGAAAGGTTATTTATGATTTGAAATAATTTTATAGGGTATGATTTAGCATATTCTTTTCAGTACTATCTATTTTTGGTCGAAGATGTATGTCAGGTTATTTTTGTTAATATTGATATTGATTAAAGGGTAATATGTGTTATTAATAGTGTAAGTTGAGGATATTTTGATATTGTTAGATAATAAATTTGGTTTATCTTAAATGTAGTTATTACATACTAAAATTTATAAGAAAGATTTTGTATTTTTAGATTTTTCGAGTATTGGGGCTGGATACTCGGGAGATATGATTTTTCTTTATTGGATGAGATTAGCTTTATGTATTTTGCTTGTATTAGATATGATATGATGGGATGCATCCATGCATAGAGATGTCCATTGGGTGACTGTGTTGTGTTAGACATGACTTGACACATCCACCCAAGTCATGCCGCATAGTTTTCATCAAAAAAGTATAGACACGGATATGGACACGGGATACAACACGACGGGATAAATGGACATGATAAATTTTAAAAAATTAGGATATGAATATGGCTATGATACGGCATAATATGTTTTTTATATTCATAAAAAAATTTGATATTTTCTTGTGATATTTAATTCAAAGTAAATCATATGGGCTTGTTGCCATAGTTTTATACATTGATTTTGTGCTAATTCTAAAAATAATTATTTTTCTTATTTTCTTGAGAAATTAGAATATCCAATTTGAGTTGGGAAAATTAACTTTGTGTGCATAACTATACCCTCTGAAATTTATCTCACGACTTGAGTCTTCTTCCCATAATGCAATGCTCATAGGCAAAATCCACGCGAATTCACCTTGAAGATCCTAAGAATGATTAATTATATAATTAATATGAGTGATATTTAGGATGGCAACTGTCAGATACCGAGTTTTCACATTATTATTTTATATTTGGTATTATAATAATAATAAATTATATTTTATTATTTTTTATTATACCTTGCAATATTTTAGTTGTTAGTGTAGCTACATACTATGTGTCATTTAAGTATGAATATTTGTTTTTGTTATTAGTGTTAAGAATGTCTATAAATAATTTTATCTGCATTTTTCATAATGAGTTGTTTAATATAGATTGCCAAACTTGCCCCTTGTTTCTGCTCATGCTTATCTGGCCAGTTTGAGAGCATTCGATACTGACCTAGACTAGAAGGTGTCGCCCAAACCAGCAATGTTACTGGTGGTTGTAGGGTACCCAATGGTATGCAACCTGAACAATACTGACCTACTATGTTACTGGTGGCTATAGGTCACCATAGGAAACCATTAATGGTGAACAATCTTGGCACCTAATCATGAGGGAGATGGTCACGGTGAAGTTGAACTTGGCCATCTAGGATCGTTCTCACACTTGATCTCAAAGAAAGCACCACAGTTCTGTTGGTTGTTGATTGTGCAGTGTTCAGAGCTGCCATGTTAATGCCATGACTTGGCTGTACAAATTTTTTATATCCACGGGAAACCCCTCATGGTTCCAAATGCGGCATCGCCATCGTAGAATTTGGCATGTGCAGCTTGGCAACTTCCACCAACATGAACTCTAGGAATCTTTGGTTTTCTAACTAGGATATGTGTGTGTGTAGAGGTGTCAAACGGGCCGGCCCGGCACGGCACGGTTTAAAAAAACCGGGCCCGGCACGGCCCGCAGGCACGACGGGCCGTGCCGTGCCGTGCCTCGCCTGGCCCGCTCGGGCAAACCTGTCTGAGCGGTTCGGGAAACGGGGACCGAGGGTCGGGTCGAATTTGACCCGACCCGCGGTTTTTTTTTGCGGGAGGGGAGGCATGCGGTTTGCCGTGCCGGTTTTCCGTGCCAGGGGCAGAACCGTGCCTGGCCAGGCATGGCTCGTGCCGGGCACGGCACGGCACGACACGGTTCGTGCCAAAGCCGGGCACGGCACGGGCCCGGGCACGGATTTTTTCCGTGCCGGGCCGGCCCAGGCACGGCTGAACCGTGCCATGCCTCGTGCTGGGCCGGGCCTGCCCGGCACAGTTGACACCTCTATGTGTGTGTGTGTGTTTCAATATTTCTAGGAATCTAGGGTTATTTGTATTCTAATATGGAGGATCCATCTATATGAATTAAAGGTTGGACAGTCAGTCGCATTGATAGTAAGTCGCCTTCACTTCACCAGAGGTTGATTTCCTGGATATATAAAATTTGATCACCATTTTATCACATCTATCAAAGGTTGATGGATTAGATGAGTATATGACTACTGACACGTAATTTTAATTCATTTGTTGCTGTTTCTGTTCTTGGCAAGTCTAGATGGCTCAAACGCACAGATAGAGGTGTCAACCAGGCTGGGCCGGCTCGGCACGGCATGAGGCACGGCACGATTCGGCTGTTCCTGGGCCAGCCTGGCACGGGAATTTCCCGTGCCCAGGCTCGTGCCGTGCTCGGGTAAGGCACCATTCGTGCCGTGCTCGGGTAAGGCACCATTCGTGCCATGCCATGCTGAGGCCAACTGGCCTCCTGCCGTGCCTGACCCAGCACGGTTCGGTGGTCCGTGGCACGGCCCGTATGCACTGGTCGGGGTTAGACTCAGACCCGCAACCACAGTCCCACACCTCGCACCCCACCCCACGACCCCCAACCCCAACTCAGCACTCGGCCAGTCCCCACCCGCACCGTAGACCGCACCCCATCTCCACGCCCGAGCCAGCGCCGGCACGGGTCGGGTCCAATCAGATCCGACCCTCGGTCCAGCCCGACCCGACGCGATTCCCCCCAACGGGCAAATGGATTAAAAAAAAAAATTTTAATCCAACAATTGGATCTCGCCTCCAATAGCTAGGGGGCAGAATCCGACTACCCTCATGATTCTGCCCCCTAAAATACTATAAAAAATTAAAAAAAAAAACAAAAAAAAATACTTTTTTTTAAAAATATTATTTCCTCCAATCTATATAATTTTTCCCATCTCTATAATATTTATCTTTTTCATAAATATTTATTCTCTTAAATCTCACATTCTCATTCTCTCAAAACTCTTGCTTTTCTCTCTCTCGGGACTAGGGATTTCGTCATTCGGCTCGGCTTTTTGGGACTCTCAACTCGGGTTTGTAATTTTGAACCTAAACTGTGGTGCACTGTGCATGTGATTGATCTCACTGCTTTACCAGATAATTTATTTTAAGTTTTTTTTATTTTCTCTCTCTGTCTCTCTCTAATCTCTCTCTAGTCCTAAAATAGTAAAATCTAAAATCTATCATCTAGTCTCTACCTCATGTGTCTTGTTTAACAAAAATTCTAAAAAATTACAAATACTAATGAAACATATTTAAATTTAGAAAATAAAAATCTTACACAGAGGTCTGAGGCTACTGAAACTTTGGTTTCTCCAGTCGTCTCAATCCAAATTTCTAAAAAATAAAAAACTAGGAAAACTTCTGTAGTTTGGACTCATTTTAATATAATAAAACAAAAAATATTAGCAGTGCGGAACAAGAAATGATATAGTGTAAATATCGTATAAGACTTTTAACATGTAAGAGTTCATTTGGGATTGAGCACCTTAAGAGGCATGTCGATTATACACCAAAAAATATGGTCCATTAGATCCTAGGCAAACCCAACTTGACACTGTATTTTTTGAGACTGGATCGAGTTCAATCTCAAAGTTTACTCCTTTCATATACTCCAGCGAGTTGGGTAGGGACGGCATGGCCAGACTTATCACATTGATGTGTCTTCCGATCATATTTTTGAAAGATCTAAGGGTTGTGCGCATCATGTAGATATATTTTCAGCCTGCTTATCGTAGGATTCTTAAGTCCACATCTAGGAATGACATACTAAAATTGTATAAGTTAGAAAAATAAAAAATAATTAATGAATTTATTGCATGTAGTGGAGTGGAGTCCGTTACGTCAGATATCTGGATAAGTCACGATAAATCATTTTATGCATGTCTCACCAGCCACTATATAGATTCTAACTGGATAATAAATAAAAAAAATTTTAGGATTCACTGAGATTTTTCATCCTCATGATGGCCTGACCATTTTGGAGTGTATGATAAAAATCTTTAGGGAATATAAAATTCAAAATAAAATTTTTAGTATCACATTCGACAACGCATCTATTAATGGAGTAGCGATTAACATGTTTGTTAGGAATATTAGAGATGAATCATTATGAGAGATCTTTCATGTCAGATGTATGTGTCACGTATTTAATCTGATTGTTCAAGTGAGTATGAAGGTGTGTTTTCTCGTGTTAGATAATATACGTAATGTACTAAAATATATTCGCACTCCTCGCAGATAATAAGAGTTTGGTAGTCTCTGTTTGTCTGCGAATCTTCAGAAAAAGAAATTCCAATTGGATGTGAGATACTATTGGAATTACACGTACATGATGTTGGAGTCATGTGTTGGATATGAACATGTGATATCCGACTATTTCAATAGCGAGAGTGACGAACTTATTATTGACTACATTAACTGAGTTTCATGAATTTTATTTATAAAATTTCTGAAGATTTTTTATGACATGACGAACATGTGTTCGCCGGTTTATACTCTCACAACTTGCATTACACTCAGGTACATATGTAATATTAGTAGCATGTTTAGGAAATATCAAGCTAACCCGACACGTAGCCATATGGTTACAGAGATGAAACTAAGTACTTAAAGTACTCGTCCACCGTTCCATCTCTTTATTGTCTCGCTACATGCATGAACCCTAGGGTTAAGGTGGAAGGGGTAGAAAATATCCTGACTTATATTTTCTATTGCATGAACCTGAAAGACCCACCTGAAGGATTCATTAACAAGAAGTTGATTGACCTGTTCACATACTACGATACTAGGTATAATGGTGGTGATGGTAGTAGTGAGACTGTGATTACGGATATGGATACCTTGTTCGGAGATGACAATTTTTCCATTCATTTAGTGAGGGGAAAACGTCGGGGTGGACCATCACATAGGAGCGAGATTTCTCGGTACTTAGATATCGATTACTACTTAATTCTTTCATATTCTGATCCTATGAATCTTGATTTATTATAGTGGTGAAAAATATGAGTCCATTTTTTCGTGCTATCTAGGATTGCACGGGATCTACTGACTCCTGCAGTGTTGAGTGTAGTATCGGAGTCTGCTTTTTTTGTTGCAGTGAACGTGATTTCGGATAGGAGATCAAAATTACGTTCAGATATTGTTGAGGCATTGGCTTGTTTGAAGGATTAGGAGGATTTGAGGTTTAGTATTCAGGATCATGTTGGAGCTGGGACAGGGACTGCATCCACATCCTCTACGAAAGCGGATGAATTAATTGCTGTTGATGATGATTCATATGATAGTGATCTTGATGTTACGTTGATGATGCTCATGATATGCCGATTGACAATTGACGTGATTGTTGGTTTTTCCTGTTATTTGCCAGACACCAGTTGCCTGTGCCACGCCATCGCCACACCAGTACCCCATGCCACATTCCATTTGTCATTGACACTTGATTTTGATTTTTGATGTCACACGGTCACAGACACAGTTGATAATTTTTGTGATTTATTCTTGATTTTGTTTTTTGATTTTGATGTTTTGTTTTTTATTGATTGCATATTTTTTTTTACGTTACATTGAAACTTGTATTAGTTTGGTTCGGTATCTATTGGCTGATTGTTCATTTCTCATTTGGTTTGCTTTTATTTTTTTGACTTTATAATTTTTTGTTAACGAAATTTTTTGTTTAAAATTTTAATTTAAATATTAAAATTATATAATTTAATTCTAATAAATTATAATCTAAAATTAGTTTAAATTATTAAAAAAATTTAAACTTTATTAATATTTTCAAGTTACAAATTTATAATAATTATCAATTTATCAATTTAAATATTAAACTTTATAATTTATTTATATTATATTTTAAAAAAAATTAAACTTTATAATTTATTAAATGTTTAACAATTTTTATTTTATAAATTTAATATATTATACATTATCTATATATTATATAATATATATCTTATTTATAATAAAATAGAAATTTAAAAAATTTAAAAAAAAAAAATTTTTAAGCCAGGCCCGTACGGGCCTTGCTTTGATAAACCATTCTGGGCCAGGCACGGCACGGTACAGTAACAGTGACGTGCCTGGCTCGGCACGAAAGCACGGGCTTGCTTAAAAAAATGGGCCGGGCCGGCCCTGCACGTCCTGTTTGACACATTTACGCACGGAGGTAGAGTACAAAACTGGGATATCATTTATTTGTGAGTTCCAAAGTTATTCGGTTGCTAATTGGAAGAACCAAGCATATTAATTCAGAGACCTATGATATTTTACCACGACATGACAGCTAGACAATTCAGTGTTTTTAAGAATTAATTAAACATATTAAGATTGATTATCATTTCATAAATGATAAGATTTAGAATGATTTGATAACTATTGCATGCCTACCAAAGAATAAATTATAGATATTTTTATCATAGTGCTTGGATGATCTCAAATATTTTTCTTCTCTTCAAAGCTGAGTGTGTGTGAAATGTACGCACAAGCCTGAAGAGAGTATTGAGGTTTATCATCGTTTAATCAGTTATTTTGTTTATTTTCTATTCTATTCTATATTGTTTGCTATTTAAAGTTTTTAGTTTCTTTATTTTTTTTTTTTTGATTTTCTAGAGTTATTTTCTGGTGTTTTCTCAAGTAACATTATAAATAAATCCATCATAATTAGGCTGAGACGGTGATTATAAATAAAAAATAATTACCCCCCCCCCCCCCCCCCCTTTTTATTTTATTTTATGTTTTGGGCACATTTTTAGCTATCAAAAACCAAGACCCGAAATTACTCCCACCATTAAAAAGTTATTGTTTTCAAAAAAGAAAAAAAAAAGAAAAATTAGTGCTGTTTTTGCAAGTAATATAATTGGTATAATTGCATGCATAATGTTTACAAGTGCATAAGCACTTATATATGCATATAAATAGTTATGCATTTATATATTCAGAACATTATACATATGTATAACATTTATGCAAGTAGTATAATCTCAACAAGACTTGTTGAGAAAAAACTGTTTTGTGAATGATGATTCTAAAAAAAAGACAAGCTTTGTTTATATCTATTAATATATGTTCACCCATTTCTACTTTTTTTGTAAAAAAATAAAATAAATATGACCAAGTTAATATTTTGAAAATAAATCATTTTAAATGCTAGTTTTTTTTTTGTCTCAAGGACACATTCTGATACTAGTGTTCTTTTCTTTTAACTAAGATGTGGATGAAGAAGATTTAGAAAAACCAAAGGAGAATCAAAATTGTTCCATGAATGTGCAAAATGTTCTTGAAGGTGTCAGAAAGAGAGTGACAAATTGCGGCAATGCTCATAAAGATCGAAAGATGACGAGAGAGAAGATTATTTTAGAAAGAATGGATTGTCAAGCAATTGAGATTATTGGAAAATGGCAGTCTATTTTTAAAGGTAAGCCAAACATTTGCCCTCCTTTAAAGCAACTTCGACTTGAAAAATGGGTTCATGTCCTTTAATTGCTGTCAATATTTTTTTTTTTTTGGTTTTAACATTTTAAAAATTTTTTTTATATTTTTGAATGTGGGAAGAATAGATCGCATGCATACTAAGATTTTTCGAAGATGTTCTATGTTTTTGTTGTTATATATATAATTTTTCAACATGAATCAAAAATTTCTAAAATAAATTTTACTAAGGTTCTCACTTTTCACCTCTCAATATAGAATTCTCTATTTTTAATAATAATAAAAAAATCATTGGTTTTCAACATGAATATGCATGCATGCACATTTTTAAAAAATTTGGCAAAATTGTCCTAAAATAGCTAGGTAGTGAGATATTGTTCAGCATGTTTTTTGTTTACTGATCTTTTGATTTTAATGATGTTTTTTAATAATACTATTAATTTGTTAAGGGGAAGTTTCGAAGGCAATATTTATATTTTGATCAATTTTTAAAATGAATAATATCCCTAATCATATTAAAAACACTGTTAAGGATGTCGATGGTATTTTTGAAAAAAATACTCAAAATATATATAAACATCAATAGTGTGTATGTAATATATATATATATATACACACACACACACACACACACACACACACACACACACACACATACATTTAAATATTCACATAAATATTCACATAAAAGAATGACACACACACACACACACACACACACACACACACTATAGAAAGAGAGTTTGTGAGTGAGTGAATGGGTGAGAGAGCTTATCAAGTGTAACAAAGTGAATTGACAGTTTAAAAATTAGAGTGAGGAGAACTCAACATTGTTTCTATGAGGCTTTGATAGTATTTTTGGAATTTATAGTTCATAAATCTTCCATATATATTTTTAAGGTAGAATTATGTTTTGGTACACCAATCAAAAAATAATTGAAAAAGAGAACCTAAGTTTTAATATTTAAAAATATGAGCACCAAACTCTTACGTAAGGGTGAGAGAGAGTATGGAAGAATCACACACACACACACATGTATATAGTGAGAGAGAGAGAGAGAGATAGAACTTAAATAGACTAGTCATGATGATGATATATATTTTGCATGTCATACTATCCACTATGTAGATTTTAAAGATACTAAATAAAAAAATATTACGATTTTTAGAGATTCTATCCTCATGATAGTCCAGCCATATATAAGTGCATGATGAAGAATTGACACTATAAATATGTAAGAAAATATATACTTGTAGGAATGTAATGTTTTGCATGCTTCGACCTAAAGAGACTTGTTGAATGTTGTACTAAAAAATATGGTGTATTAGATACTAGGCAAATCTAATTGAGTTGTTGGATCTTTGAGGTTGAATCTAGTTCAGCTTTTATTATGACCCCTTTCATATACTACAACGAGTTAGGGAGGGAAGACATGACCAAACTGATCACCACGATGAGCCTTCTGATTAGATTTTTGGAAGATCCAAGGGTAGTCAGTATCATGCAGACCTATTTGCAGCTTACATATCATAGGATTCTTAGGTTCACATCTAGGAACAATATACTAAAATACTATTAATTAGCAAAATAAATAATAACTAATGAATTTAGGGAATATAGTAGCGTAGTATTCGTGATGTCCAATATATAGACTAGTTATGATGATACATCTTATGTATGCCTCACCACCCAATATGAAGATTTTAAATGACCATTAATTAAAAAAATATTAGAATTTCAGAGATTCTCCATCTTTATTATGGCCCTGCCACATACAATGTTTCAATGATTAGAATCTTTAGAGAACTCAACATTGTTTTAATGAGGCTTTGAAGGTATTTTAGGAATTTATGGTTCATAAGTCTTCCAAATATATTTTTAAGGGAGAATCATGTTTTGCTACACCAATCAAAAAATAATTCAAAAAAGAGAACCTAAGTTTTAATATTTTAAAATATGTGCACCAAACTTTTAAGTAATTGTGTTTTTGATCTAGTTCAAGTTCTATGTTGACCCCCTACATATATTGTAATGAGTTAGTGAGGTAAGGCATGATCAAACTGATCATCATGATGAGTCTTCTAATTAGATTTTTGGAGGATTCAAGAATAGTCACCATCAACATTATTTTCAGACTGAATATCATAGGTTTTCTAGGTCCACATGTAGGAACAACATATTAAATTATTATAATTTAGAAAAATAAATAATAACTAGTGAATTTAGGGAATATAGTGGTATGGTGTCTGTGACGTCCGATATTTAGACTAGTCGCGACAATATATCTTTTGCATGCCTCACTACTCACTATGTAGATTCTAAATAGACACTAAATAAAAAGATATTAGGATTTCAAAGATTCTCTATTATCATGATGGTCAAGCCATATATGAGTGTATGATGAAGAATTGACACAATATAAGTATTATAAGAAAATATATACTTGTAGGAATGTAATGTTCTGCAAGTTTCGACTTAAAGACACATGCCGAACATTACACCAAAAAATATGATATATTAGATTTTTGGCAAACTCAATTGAGCTGTGAGGTCTTTGAGGTTGAATATAGTTCAGCTTCTATGTTGACCCCCTTCATATACTACAATGAATTAGAGAGGGAATACATGACCAAACTAATCACCACAATATCTCTTCCGATTTGATTTTTTGAGGATTCAAGGGTAGTCAGTATCATAGAGACTTATTTGCAACTTGTATATCATAGGATTCTAGGTTCACATCTAGGACAACATACTAAAATACTATAACTTAGAAAAAAAATGATAGTTAATGAATTTAAGCATCATAGTGAAGTGGTATCCGTAATGTCTGATATCTAGACTAGTCACGATAATATATCTTATGCATGCCTCACCATCCATTATGTAGATTCTAAATTGACACTAATAAAAAAAATATTAAGATTCTTATTAATTCTCCATCCTCATGATGACCTGACCATTTATGAGTATATGATGAGAATCTTTAAAGAATATAATATTTAAAGAATCATTAAATAATATTCTAAATTAACACTAAATTGACACTAAGTGCATTATTACATTTGATAATGTATTTAACTATTTTGTATCTATTAAACTATTTGTTAAGACCATTATTGTTGGGTCATTAGGAGAGATTTTTCACGTTAGATGCATGTATCATGTCATTAACTTGATAGTATAAGTGGGGATCAAAGTTGTTTCCCTCACTTAAGAAAATATACATAAGTCACTAAAATATATTCGGATGCCTAGCAAAAAATAAATGTTTGGTAGTCTCTGTTTGTCTATGGGTTTAAAAAATAAGAAATATCAAATGGATGTGAAACATCATTAGAATTATATATATCTAATGTTAGATTCATGTATTGGATATGAACACATGATATCCGACTATGTCAATAGTAAGAGTCACAAACTTATTATTGACGACAAAGACTTAGATGTAGGAATTTAATTTATAAAATTCCTAAAGATTTTTTATGACACGATGAATATATATTTGTCAATTTATACTCCCACTACTTGTATTGCACTCAGGTGCATGTGCAATATTTGTGATATGTTTAAGAAGTTTAGAGATACCCGATATTTAGTAACATGACTCTTGATATGCAAACCAAGTACTTAAAATATTAATCCACCATTTTATCTCTTTATTATCTAGCTGCATGAATTGAACCTAAGGTTAATGTGGAAGGGGTATAAAATATTTTGATATATGTATCCTCGTGGATGAACTAGGAACACCTGCCTGAAGAGTTTATTTATGAGAAGTTAACTAAATTAGTTACATATAGGGGTGCTAATGAGATGAGACAACTCGCGAGCTACTCGGACTCGACTCGATCAAAACTCGGTTAAAACTCGACTCGATCAAAACTCGGTTAAAACTCGACTCGATCAAAACTCAGTTAAAACTCGACTCGAGTGAGCTCGACTCAAAATGTTAACAAGTCGAGCCGAGCAACTCATAACTCGACTCGAAAAGTTTGCGAGAAACTCGAATATTTTTATATATAAAATTTTAAAAGTTTTTTTTTTGATTTTGTATCTCTACCTTAGGGGGATGACATAAATAATATATCTCTATTTTTTATTCTTAAACAATCATACATTTTTATTATTTATTTAGTTATAAATATATATATATTTTAAAAATAATTACATTTTTTTAAAGAAA
Organism: Sapria himalayana; assembly: GCA_029783825.1. Taxonomy (NCBI): domain Eukaryota; kingdom Viridiplantae; phylum Streptophyta; class Magnoliopsida; order Malpighiales; family Rafflesiaceae; genus Sapria; species Sapria himalayana. The sequence continues at coordinate 9,319,521 of JAREIK010001563.1, read as the reverse complement.
AGATGTAACAAAATATGATATTATTTTATAAATTATATTAATAAGCTAGTATTATAAACGTGATATATATATATATATTCAATACATTGATTCTCCTAAAATTGGATATATAATAATTAGGGGTGCATATGAAACGAAACAACTCGCGAGTTACTCAGACTCGACTCGATCAAAAATCAGTCAAAACTTGACTCGAGTAAGCTCGACTCGAGCTCGAGCTCCAGCTCGACTCAAAATGTTAAGAGTAGAGTCGAGCTAGTCTTGAGTAAGCTTGACTCGAGCTCAGTTGAACTCGATCTCGACTCGAGCTCGGTTGAACTTGAACTTGACTCGCATCATTAGCACTCCTATTTACATACTACGTCACTAGGTATGGTAGTATTTGTAGATAGACTATGGGTACGGACATGGACACCTTATTCGGAGATGATGACTTCTCCATTTGGTTTGCGAGTTAGAAATGATGAGGTAGACCATCGAATTAGAGTGAGTTATCTCGGTACTTAGATACTAATTTATGCTCAATCCTATCACAATATGATAATAAGAATTTTGATATTTTATAATGATAAAAATTTTATGAGTCCACATATCCCATGCTATCTAAGATGACAATGGATTTACTGACTCATCAGATGTCAAACATAACATTGGAGTCTACTTTTAATGTTATAGTAAATATAATTTTGGATAGGAGATTGAGATTGCGGCTAGATATCATTGAGACACTAGCATGTATAAAAGATTGGGAGGATTCAAGTATCCAGGATCTGAGATCGTGTTGAAATAAGAGCAGAGGAGTTGCTGGTAGATGATGACATGCTTTCCAAATATCCTTTTAAGTAATTTTATATAGGTTCTTCTAACCTGTTTATCTTTTTGTATTACTCATGTTTTTATGGAATTAATATGGTCATTTATGCAACTAAAACCAACATAATCTCAAACAAAAAGCCTTTTTTGCCCTTTTCTATCAATTTAAACCTCAAATCTTCTAGACCACCATTAGTCTGAAACATGCAATGCTAGAACTCATTAGTAATTAGTACCCCGAAATAAAGAGTTGCATCAAAACCATCCTGATGAACTTCACTTCCATGAACTCTCCCAGTTTCATCCTAATAGCCATCATGTGTGATATATTCCATCTAAGCTTATCATCGCCAATGAAGACTTGCCAAAATCAGCAAGCTTGTTCAACCATTATTCATCTTTATTACTATTACTAAGACATTGTAGAGAAAAAAAATTGCATACATAAAGCTTCCCCTTGAAAATAGATTAGAGAAGAGGTAATTTCTTGATTGAGAAAGAAATAGAGAGAGAGAGAGAGAGAGAGAGAGAGAGAGAGATTACCAAGTGACTTGATTGCCTAAAAAAAGAGTTAGGAACTTCATTTTTTTTTTCAACAAGGCTCATAAAGGTATTTTTGGCATCTATCATTGATAATGTTTCCAAATATCCTTTAGAGTATTTTTACAAGTTCTTATAATGTTTTCAGCTTTTCATAGCACTCATTTTCTAGGAATTCAATATGATTAGTTCATACATTAAAAAAATAACACCATCTAGAACACACTTTTTCTTGTCCTTGTTTGTCAATTTAAACCTAGGATCATCCATATTGTCATTAGTCAAACATAAAAAAAGCTAGAACGCATTGTCATTAGTACCACCAAAAAATTGATCCACTAAAACCACCTTGATGAACTTTACTTCTTAAGAATTTTTTTGGTCTGAATTTAATTAATTACAACTGAGTGAGAAATATTTTTTCTTGAGTTATACCTTCTAGTGAAGACTTTTCCAAAACTAGTAGGCTTATTCAATCAATGTTCTTCTTTGTTTTCATTAGCATGACTTGTGATAATTGGTCTGCTGAAGAAAAAATAGTACTCAACATAAATTAAAGTATAGTGACACCAAGATAAAATATTTCAAAATTTGAGTACATAATGGTGAAAGTTGACTGCAACTAGAAAGGCTAGCAATGGAAATAATTGAGAATATGAAATTTCTTGACTTAAGGAGAGAGAGAGAGAGAGAGATATATATATATATATATATATATATATATATATATATATATATATATATATATATATATATATAATGAGAATGATGGAGAAGAAGGGAGAGGGAGGAAGAGAGAGTGAGCTAGGAACACACTTTTAAAAAAATATCTCTTGAGGGTATTTTAGTTATTTATAAATGACAAGTTTCTAGATATCCATTTAAGTAATTTTATAAGTTCTTCAACTTAATTGTCATAATATTCCTTTCCTAATGAATTAATATGGTCAATTCTTGCTACAAAAACATGTTAGAGATTCAGAAACTCGAAAAATAATTCAATTTTACTTGTGGATTGGAATTATTTCATCATAATTGTATTTTGTAAGTATTACGGGATGAAACTTACCTTATACTAAGCTTGTATGGAAGGACTTCTCCTATTTGCCCTATGTTCTTAAATGGTTCCACGAAGATGACGATGCTATAGTGGAATGACATCGTCAAATCAATGTCTTTAATATTATATATATTAAAACTAAAACCAAACATTAAATTGTATGAAATCAATCCATTCATTTTATTTTAATATTTACAACTAGAATCTATTTATTTAAAATATAAATATATTTCAAACAAACAAAAACATGAGATTTCTTTCATCACGTCGAGATAAGGCTGCGAAAGGAAACCTAATCCAAATAAGATCTCAGATTTCTAATGTAAATTATTTTGCACAATAATTTATATTAATTATAATTCATACTAATATAGAATTAAAATTATACTCCCTCACTTATTTTATATACATTACACATTTCATTACATTATCACAAATTAAACTCATCATATTAAGAATACAGATATCTTTTGATTAAGTCATATTATTAACAATCTAATTCAATCAACCTCTAATTATTTTCTTTATACTTTCAACTTAATTTATCTGAATTTTCTAATCAAAATCTACCTAAAAGGTCTAGCAATATCAGAATTTATGAGCTTCCCCAATGGGGTATCATCAATACTTTTGATAGGACATGAATTCTATTAGTAATTAATATTTACCATATGATTGATAAAGTTGTCCAAATTATAGAGTTTTAAATCTATTTCTAGATTCCTTTTTATGAACCAAAATAACTTTTAACAAATATATACAAATAATAATTAAATCAAGAATAAAAGTAATAGTACTTATAATACCTATGGTATATTTTATTTTACAAGTTAGTGCAAAATAACTACACCGTATTAGTCTCATTCAATGCACTAAAATGTACTAGGACTAGAAGTTAGAACTTTACATTTCACCATAGTCAAGATAGACTCACTATAATCTAGTGCTATAATCTTACTATTAAGGTTTCCAATTCTATCTATATTGTTAATAACAAATAAATATTTGACGAGTATTGATGATTCGATCTTCTGTGTGTAAGCTAATTTCTACACACTAAATCATTAACAAGTAGAATAAAGGACAATAGTATTTTTATAATTTAGCTCATTAAGAATAAACTTTTTATTAAAATAACAAAAGGATGCTAAAAAATAATCATAAATAGCTTTTAGCATAAATCAATTCCAACAATCTCTAACTTAGAGTTAAGCTATGATGTTATACATCAAACTCGCATTACTTCCACATGTCTGTTAAATGCTTTAGCTAGAAGACTATTTGTAAAAGGATCTGTCAAGTTGTTTGTTGATGTCGCTTTTGTCAAATTACTTCACTTTTCACAACGTCTCTTATTAGATGAAACATATGCTCGATGTGTTTTGCTTTTTTTTGTGCATTCTAGATTCTATCAAATTTACAACTACTCCACTATTATCATAATAAAACATAATGAGCAATTGAATAAAAGCAATGACCTAGAGGTGACAAATGGTTCGGGCATTTTGGGCCCAGCCCGAGGCATGGCCCAACTTAGTCGTGCCTAGCCCGGCAAGGCACGGTCCAGTCCCATGCATGTGCCCATGCTGGGTTGGCTCTCACCACGACTCGTTCCATGCCGTGCCGAGGTAACCCGGGCATCATTACGGCCTAGTACCCTAGCCCGAAGGCAAGGGATTTTGGCACCACCCAAACTATGCCCCGCCCTCCCCCCCCAAGCTTGAGACTGAATTTCCCAAAATTGACCTAGAGCCAGACCCATTGGTACCATCTCTATAGCTTGAGACCTAACTACAGCTCATAATTTTAAAATTATTTAGTTGGGCCTATTTCCCTAGACCCAATGATTCAAAAATAAAATCATAATTTTTAAATTTAGACTATTGGATTTCGCCTCAAATGACTAGGAGTTAGAATTTAATGGCCAGGGATTCTGCCCCTTAAAACTCATAAAAAATTCAAAAATATATAAAAAAATGATTAAAAAAAACTTTTTTCGAATCTATATAATAACCCCCCTATTTATACTATATATATATATATATATATATATCTCTCTCTCTCTCTCGTATTTTCTCTCTGTCTCTACTCAGCTCTTTCTCTCACTCTTAGTCTCTCATTTCATTTTGACTTTCGGGACTCGGATGTGGAGTGCAACCTATCGATTGAGGTGCTGTGCGGACATCAAAAGGCAAATATGATTTTATGCATTATGGATATTTTTTTTAATTTTGTTTAGTTAAGTTATTTTTTTAAAAATTTTAGTTAACTTTAAGAGTTTAGTTTTAGTTTATTTAATATTAATTAGTATATTATTTTAAAACAATAATTATAATATAATAAATAAATAAATAATTAATTAAAATGACAAATAGTAATTTTAATTATGATAATGAAATTAATTCAAATGCAAACATAGAAAATTATAATATAGATAACAAAAACTTTACAAAAAGGTTCAAGGCCAATGAAACTTTGGTTTTTCTGGTTACCTCGACCCAAATATCTAAAAAAACAAAAAAAAATTAGAAGAACATAAATAGTTTGAATTCAATTTAATATAATACAATATAAAAATGTTAGGATTACCGAAGAAGAATCAGCACAATACAAATATTATAAAAAAATATTAATCTGTAAGAGTTCATGTAGGACTAAACACCTTAAGAGGAATACCCAATAATACAATAAAAAACATGGTGCATTAGATCCTAGGCAAACCCAACTCAGCGGTGGGTTCTTTGAGGCTGAATTCAATTCAACCTCAATGTTGATCTCATTCATATACCACATAGAGTTAGGGAGGGAAGGTCTGACTAAACTAATCACTACGATGTGTCTTCTAATTTAGTTTTCGGAGGATCTAAGGGTAGTCAGTATCATGCAAACATATTTTCAGCATGTATATCATAGGATTCCTAGGTCCACATCTAGGAATAACATACTAAAATACTATAACCTAGAAAAATAAATAATAATTAATGAATTTAGGCATTATAGTTGATTGGTATCTGTGATGCATGATATCTAGACTAGTCATAACAATGCATCTTATGCATACCTCATCACCAACTATATAGATTCAACATGGATACTAAATAAAAAAATATTAGGATTCTAATTGATTCTCCATCCTCATGATGACCCGACCATTTATGAGTGTATGATGAGAATCTTTAGAAAATATAATATTTAAAATAAAATATATAATATCACATTTGATAATGCATCTAATCATGGAGTAACCATTAACATATTTGTTATGACTATTAGATATGAGCCATTATGAGAGATTTTCCATGTCATGTGCATCACGTCATTAGCCTCATAGTACAAGTGAGGAAAAAAATTATGTTGGAGTTTCGATAAATTTCATATAAGAATTTTACAGTGGACTAGGAATCCACCAATGATCCAAGTGAAAATAATTTAACGTTAGACAAAGATGTTACCTGTTGTAGCGTAAAATTAAACTTTTGATTTCAAATGGTTCATTCGAATCCTAGCACAGTTAAATGTTCATGACTCTAGCGGTATCTACACAAATGTATCTTTGTTATATATTTATTTTTCATTTTTTACCTCTCCCATTTTATATAACATTTTAGTTTTTCACACACCTTTCTAATAGGATGTGTCATTAACTAAAAGGATGTGTCATTAATAAAACCTTTTGGGTTTTCACACACCTTTCTAAAAGGATATATCATTAATGAAACTTTTTATTTTTTCACACACCTTTCTAAAAAGGATGATTCATTAATGAAATTTTTTTGGTTTTTCACACCTTTCTAAAAATGAGAAATGTGGGATTTAAGTTTGGGCTTATTTTAAAGGTCCAAATATCTACTAATTAAACCAACCTCTTTAGTCCTTTTAGATTAAAATCTGAAATAAATTTTAGACTTAAGATTATGCCCAATTTATTTTAGTCTAACTAATTTAAAATGAATTCCAAATATATAAACATTTTTATATGTGTGACCCAATAAGTTCTCATAATATTGGCAATGACTTTAAAATCTCATTTTTAAGAGACAAGTAATGAGTGACATTTAACAATACATCATTGCTACCCAAGTGATAAAAATATAATAAATTCAACTTAACCTAATTTTGTGACTTATTTATTGGATGACTTCGTCCTTTTTTCCATGATATCTAGATTAATTTATGAGGCATAGATCGTGTCATTCTCACATTAATCTATATGTTTCTAGATCTTTGAGTAGACTAACTTAAACAAATAAGTTCAATATCTCATATTGACTTATTTGAATATGACCATGCATTTTAGTTGTCCTACTCAGTCAAGGGGCCAACTAATATCACTTTCCATTATATTAAAATGATAAATTCCATCTAAATCAATCATATCCCTCTACACAATTTATTGTATACCTAGTAAAAATCTTATAACCATCCTTGTTACAAGTAGCATTTGCTGAATCTAAAGTATATAGCTCCTTATGAAGGGAATCATAATGACTTCAGATCAAAGGACAATTTATACTAATAGTCACTGTGAGAATGTGTATGACACTTATATAACAATCCATGCAACATTCTCATAGTGGGTCAGTTCAATATATGTTCTCCAACATATACTCACGTGTTAACTTAATATCTCAATTAGTTAACCTCCAAGCTAGTCTTAATGTATTAATATTACCCTTGATTATTATACTTAACTAGGGATAATTTATAGTAATATTCCATAGAATATATCACTCTAGGGTATTATTATATTCATCTAATATTTACATAGATATATAATAATCATAAAATGATGTCTTTATGCATACAAGATATGATACAAAAGTTCAAAAAGAATTAACTAATGATTAACTTTTAGAGCATACTCTAACAATTTCTCACTAGCACTAAAGCCAATCACTAAAGTATCTAATACCTAATGACCTAGTGTGACCATCATGCTTCCTCTATGCTAAAGCCATGGTCAGTGGGTCTACTATATTGTCAACTATAGGTACTCTACATATCTTCATATCTTCTCTATCGATAATCTTTCAAATGAGATGAAACTGTCGAAGTATGTGTTTAGATCGTTAATGTGATCTAGGTTCCTTTGCTTGTGCAATAGCCCCATTATTTTCACAATAAAGGTCTACTAGATTAGTTATGTTGGGAACTACATCAAGTTCTATGATGAACTTTTTGATCCAAATAGCTCTTTTGTCACATCAAAAGTAACAATATACTCATCTTCTATAATAGAATCAGTAAATGTGTATCTTGCTTTGAACTCTTCTATCTCATAGCACCACCATTTAAGCAAAATACATAGCCTGACTATGATCTTGAATTGTCCTTGTCAATTTGGAAGCTTACATCACTATAACCCTTTTCAATGAGCTCTTCATCACCTTCATATATCAAGAAATAATCTTGAGTCATACTAAAGTACTAAAGAATATTCTTGACTATTATCCAATGACTCTCGCCTAGATCTGACTAGTATTTTCTCATCATGCTTAATGCATACGATATATCAAAATGAGTACACATCATGATATATATGATAGACCCAATAGCAGATGCATATGAAATCTTATCCATGCATTTCCTTTCCTCTTTAGTAGAGGGACATAGAGCCTAATAAAGGCTCACTCCACATGACATTGGCAATAATCATTTCTTATAATTCTTCATGACAAAATGATTAAGCACTTTGTCAATATATGTACTTTGACACAGGCCAAGCAATCTCTTAGATCTATCTTTTAGATATTTATGCCTATTTTCCCTTTAAAGGTATGCATATTACCATCCATATCAATTTTTCTTTTAAAATCTCATTTGCACCTAATATAGGTGGATCAACCAAAGTCCATACTTAGTTGGTATACATGGATTCTATTTTAGATCTCATGGCATCTAGCCATTTTCTCATATTCTGGACTGTTTATAGTTTCTTGATAAGATGTAGGCTCATTTTGATCAACAAGTAATACATCACCATGATTAGACAAGAGAAGAGAAAAATTCTCATGCTAATGACGTATCCAATCAAATCTTCATAGAGCTCATTCTACTCGAATAGGTTGTTGTTCCACAACTTCTTGTGTTGCAACATATTCATGATCCACAATACTTTGTGGTGCATGTTCTCATTCCATTAAATTTTCAATACTAGTTTGTGTATTTCGAATTTTTTCAAGATCTAATTTTCTCTCTCTAGTTCTTTTAGAAATACATTTTCTTTCTAGAAAAATATAATTTCTAGCAACAACCACTTTGCCTTGTGTGGAAATGTAAAAGTAGTATCCTTTTGTTTCTTTAGGATATCCTATAAAATAATATTTATCAGATTTGGGTCCTAGTTTCTCTGAGACTTGACGTCTAGCATAAGTCTCATAATCCTAAATCTTTATGAAAGATATTTTGGGACTCTTTCCTGCCCATATCTCATATCATGTCTTTGTAACTGCCTTAGATGGAACATGATTAAGTGTGAAAGTTACTGTCTCCAGAGCATATTCCTAGAAGGAAGAATGAAGATTTGCATGACTCATCATTGGTCGTATAGTGTCTAATAGAGTATGATTCATCCTTTTTGATACATCATTCTATTATGGTATTCCAAGTGGAGTGAGTTGGGATATAATCTCACACTGAACTAGATGATCGCGAAACTCTTGGCTTAAGTATTCACCACCTTGATTTAATCAAAGTATCTTAATACTTTTTCCAAGTTGATTTTATACTTCGTTCTTAAAATCTTTGAACTATTCAAAGGATTTTGATTTGTGTTTCACTAAATACACATAGCCATATCTATTGAAATCATTATTTAATGTAATGATTTCAATATAAGTTCTAATACTTATATTGAAAGGGTATTAGTTTATAACATAAATACCATATTGAACTATTTAAAATGATAGCCTCTTCTAGCTATTATATTGAAAGGGCCACATACATCACTATGGATAAGTTCTAATACTTCATTTGCCATTTCGCTATGACTAGTAAAAGGAGTTTTAGTCATTTGCCCTCTTCTATATTCATATAATTCAAGATCAAATGAGTCTAGAAGTCCATCTTTGTGGAGTTTATATGTGCATTTCTCATTTATATAGCCTAAGCAACAATGCTAGGGATATGTTTGGTTTGAAATATTAGATTTTTACCATGTTGTATTTATGTTATAAACTGAGCTTTCAATGTCTAACATAGAGACCATTCATTAATTATGCACTACAATAGAACATCTCACTTAAATAAATAGAACAACATTAATTCTTTATTCTAAATGAAGAACCTTTCTTGTCCAATCAAGAAATAGAAATAATGTCTTGATAAAGCATTCACATAATAACAATTCTCAAGTTCTAAATAAATTCAGTAGGAAAATGTAAAATATAGGATCTTATAGCTATGGGAGCAACTCTTGCATCATTGTCAACACGTAGGTGTTCACCTTTTGTCAATGATCTACTCTTTCTAAAATCGTGCACTTTATTATAAATATGAGAAGTACATCCAATATCTAATACTCATGATGAACAAGTAGATAGGTTAACTTCAATAACATAAATATCTGAGGCAGAATTCTCACTTCCTTTTTTCTTTTTCAATTCTTACAGATATTGTTTGTAGTTTCTCTTCAAATGTTTGGTCTGACCACAGTGGAAGTAAGTATATTTCTTAGCAACCCCTCCCTTAGGTTTCAATACATAAGATTTTGCCTTGCCTTTGGTTTGGGGTTTACCCTTACCTTTGGACTTATATTTTCCTTTTCCCTTTAACACAATCATTATGGGCTTTATTTTTTTAAGATTTTGTTCAGCAGTTCTCAACATGCGTAATAACTCAGACAAAGTTTTGATAATTTTGTTCATTTTGTAATTCATGACAATTTGATTATAGTTTTCAGGCAATGATTGCAAAACTAAATCAGTAGCCAACTCTTGGCTCAATGGAAAGCCCAACCTTTTTATATTCTCAATATACCTAATCATTTTGAGCACGTGAGTTCCAATAGGGCTCTCTTTTGTCATCTTGCTTTGAAACAAGGCCATAGATACCTCATACCTCTCATGTCTTGTCTGATTTTGATATAATCTATTTAAATGTTCAACCATATCATAAGGATCCATGTTCTCATGTTGCTTCTATAAATAAGAGTTCATGGTGGCAAGCATAAGGCATACTACATCCAAAGCATCATCCTGGTACTTTGTATGAGCATCCTTATCAACACGAGGGGTATTAGGAGCAGGTGATTTAGGAATAGGTTGCTCTAGGACATATAGTTTCCTTTCTTGTTTGAGGACAATCCTCAAATTTCTATACCATACCAGCAAATTATCTCCATTGAGCTTGTCCTTCTTAAGGACAGATCATAGTGATAAGTTATTTGACGTATTTACAGACATGGTACTTTAAAATAATGCAGAATTTAGTATCATATTTAAAATTTATTTAATTAGGGCTTTAATTAAATGATCCTCCCACTCAATTATTAGGTTGAAAATAATTTCTCAATTTTCTTTTAAAATTAATCCTTTAGTTGGTCAAGATCCATATTTGACCTTGTCCTAAGTTAGCTCTACCTAATCACTCGATACACAGCTATTTAGATAGGTAATATTTACCAATTACATCTAATGCAACTCTTGGATAATTAGGTGAACAATACATTTTGTTCTTAGCTCATCTAATGGTGCATCTCCTAATTTAATACATCTAAGTTCTAAATCTAATTGAGATAACTTATTTTAGTCTCACCTAAAGTTTAATATGCTAGATATCACAATTATCCTATCGTATTCTACCAAGATAAGTAAAGATACTTCACTTTGGTAAACCTTATCTAATATTGATTGAGGCAGTAACAAGTATCAAACTTTGGTAGGTATCTTTGACTTAATTTTGATTTGAGGGATTTCTTTAATTTTTTAGGAGGATAACCAATTTAACATATATCACATACATTTAAATCTGTTTGTATTTATTTTACCAGGCTAGTTATATATCAACATAAACACAAAATAAATGTAACATGATTATGGCCCCCATTAAAATGATTTTTTCAAACTAATGAAAAAATCAAAAGGTCAACTTAAAAGGATTATATCTTCTCCAAGTTCTTTCTCAATTGTCATATGTTGTTGGTTGTTTTCTCCTTTAGAATAACCTTCTAATCTGATACTATTCTAATCATACTTAACACAACTAGAAGGAAACCTCGAGTTACTTTCCAGGGGAATTAGATGAGAAAAGAATTTTAAAAATGACTTGTAGATTAAAAGGCACAACACACATGTCATATATAACTTACATCAACAAATCACATAATCTATTCATATGGGGTAAAAGGTCTTAACTATTTACCATGCAAAACATATATCTAACATCACTTTATCATGATTATAATTAATCAAATTCATCATTTATGAGTTATTCAAATTTTGGGATCGTAGGGGCATCATCCCTTGACAAAAAAATTAATTATAAAACCGATTAATGAATGTAGTCAAATCACAGTTTCATCTAAAAAACTGTTTAACATTTAAATATATTCCTATAACAATTATATGAATCTCCAATCACTTTAATCAATTGCCATATATTAATTCATTGATGTAATCATATTACTTGAAGCTTGATTTAGACACTTATGTTTTTGTGATTGGTATCGAATTGAATTCATGTTTTATTAATTCAGTCACTGATACTACTATTGATTCAGATTGTTAGTTTTTAGATTTTAGTTGTGTATATTTTATTAATTTAATAAATTAAAAAGTAATTAATTAATTATTTTAATTTAAGTATTAAATATTAATTTTTTTCGTGATTCTGAATTTTGGATTAAATTTTACCAAATGGCCCAAACTCAACCTGAACAGACCAGATTCAGTGACTCTAGGCACAACCCAGCCTAAAAAACTTAAAAGCCGAGCCAGCGGGTGGTGCTGAGCTGGCTCTACTAAAGCCTTGTCGTGCCAAGCAAGGCACAGTGGTCTGACTAGGCCACCTAAAAATGGGCTGCCAGCCATGCCTGGCTGATTCTTTGATTGTCATCACCAGATTTGAATATATTCTCCAATGTGGTGATTAGATATACAGCCTCCACAATGACCATCATTGGCAATTGTAAATGTCATTGATACTGTTGTTGGCCATGACTGCTTCCACAAACACCTTCACAAGCAACTTTAAATTTCACCAACATTATCATTGGTCATGCCTGCTTCCATGATAACCATCACCAGCAAATATAAAAATTACAAGTGTTTCCTTGGATGCTTCCACAATCACCATCACTAGCAACTTTAAATGTCATCGGCACTACCATTGGCCATGGATGCTTTCAAAGTCACCATCATTGAAAACTATAAATCTCGCCAATGCTACCGTTGGTAATGGTTGCTTCCATAATCACCATTGCTGGCAACTATAAATGTCACTGATACTACCATTGGTCATGGTTGCTTTCAAAATCACCATCATTGACAACTATAAATGTCACTAGCACTTTCGTTGGCCTTGGCTTCGTTCATAAATACCTTCATTAGTCACTATAATCACATTCGTCAGTCATGCCCACTATCGTCTTAGCCATCGACATTATAGAAGAATAAAGAGATTAAAACTTATAACTCCATGTACAATAAACACAAAAAAAAACATTAAAAATTACATTTCATAATTAAAAGAAATCAACCACAAATTTCACAGACATAGTCGAATCATTTAACTTGGGCAATCAAGCCCAAATTATGTCTATTTAGATTAGTCAACTACATATTCTTTAAAAACATTTAAAATCCAACCCATCCATACACAAATACCACAATAACTACCTTCGATACCATTGTTAAGGATTCAGGAACTCAAAAAATACTATGATATTGCTTGTTGATTGGGATTATTTCATTGTAATTTTATTTTGTAAGCATTAAGTGAAGAAACTTACCTTAAACTAAGCTTGGTTGGAAGATGAAGATGTTATAGTGGAATAGTATCATCGAATCGATGTCTTTAGTTATATATATATATATTAAAACCTAAACCAAACATTAATTTGTGTTAAATCAATCCATTTAGTTTCTTTTAATATTTAAAACTAGACTCTATTTATTTAAAATATAAATATATTTCAAACAAATTAGAATGTAAGACTTCTTTCATCATTTCTGGATAAGGGTATGAAAGGGACCACAACCCGAATAAGATTTTAGGCTTCTGATGTAAATTATTTTACTTAATAATTTACATTAATTATAGTTCATACCATTATAAAATTATAAGTTCACTCCCTCACTTATTCTAAATATATTACCCCTTTTGTTATCACAAATTAAACTTCTCATATTAATATTAAATACACTCATTGATTGACTTAATTTATTGATAATCTAATTTAATGAACCTTAAATTATTTACTTGATGATTTCCACATAACTTATCTAGATTGTCGAATCAAAATCTACCTATAAGGTTTGATAATATCAAAACTTATATGTTTTTTCAAGGGGGTATCATCAATCCTTTTGATAAGACATGAATTTCATTGGTAATTAATATTCATCATATGATTGATAAAAGATGTATAATTTATAGAGTTCTTAAAATATATTTCTAGATTGTACACTTTATGAATCAAAACAACTTTTACAAACATATGTAGATAATAATTGTGTCAAAAATAAAAGTAACAGAGCTTATAATACCTATGGTATATTTTATTTTACAAGTGAGTACAAAATAATTATGCCATATTATTCCCATTCAAATCACTTAAGTATACTAGTACTAGAAGTCATAAATTTACTATTCAACATAGATAAGATAGACTTACTAAAATCTAATACTATAACCTTATCGATAGAGTGTCCAGTTCTATCTAGATTGTGAATAACAAACTCATATTCATTGAGTAGCGATGATTTTATTTTCTATGCATAAGTTAATCTATATGCACAGAATCATCCACAAGTATAAAAATTGATAGAAGTATGTCTATAATGAACTCTTTAAAAATAAACTGTTTATTAAAATTACATAAGGATGCTAAGAAAACAATCATAGATAACTTTTAGTATTAATCATTTCCAATAAAACTAATATCCAATGAAACACAAAACCATTTTATAATCACTATTATTGATTTTTACCTAGGATCTTCAAAATTTCCATAGTCATACTTATAAAAAGAAAATTTAATGCCATTAGTGTCATTAAAAATCGATGCATTAAAATCACCCCTAAGAAATTCACTTCTAGGAATTCCTATATCCTCATCTTAATAGCTACCAAGTGTGATATATTCTACCAAAATTGGGATACTTATTCTACCAAAATTGGCATACTCATTCCACCATTATTCATCTTTATTTTCATTAGCATAACATGCAATCCACTTAAGTGTTATGTTGGACTTTGTTATGCTGTACAATTATATTAGTTGGGTAGTATTTCAAAAACTAATTAGTAAGGATAACTTATCAATAAAGATCCACAAGTATATCAGTTACACAAGTAATAAAGATGACTTTTGTCTAGATATTGACCCCGTAGAAATCATATCAATAGCGTAATCAACCAACAATGAGACAATATAATTCTAGTTGAGAAGATAATTCAAGATTTTGGTATGACTCTTAAATCCTAGAATTTTTCTACTTGATTCATATGATATGTGTGTAAATAATTCAATTTATGTTAGGTTTAGATATAAAATTAAGGTTAGATTATTGTTAGAATGCTTATTTGCACTAATGGTATATAAGGTAGTTATAATCATTAAACCCTTTCAAATGATAGTCTCTTGTAACTATCCCCTCAGTAATTTACTACTAAGATAATAAATCATCTTTATTTGAGGGTCCATATATATCTTTTAAGTAACTTATCAACTATCCTTGATGATTACTCTTATATACATTCTTATTCTCTAATCTCATGTGTCATAAGGATCAATAACTGATATGGTTAAAAAAATATTTGTACTATTGACTTTATAAGTGTCATGCTCATATAATTAGCATATGTTTCTTTCAAATCTCACTAGTGAGAATTATATGAGTGAAAGTAACTTAGAGAGTTATCACTACCTTTTGAGTCACAACCACGGGTACTCATCCTTTTGTTTACCTATTATTCTTTTTCATAGTAATGATGTGACTACAACACTAAAGGTGAAACCCTTTGGAGAATGATCTATAAACATATATACAAATCAAAAATCAAATCTTCTAAGACATACAATGAAGTTACATATAAAATTATTCATACTTTAGCTTTATTAACACCATACTCACAATGATTATTATATCTCAATTTTGAGTTTTAATATATAAGTTTGTCTCATGCATCATGGTCAAGAGGGCTATCACTTCCTTCATATCATATATATGAGTAAGCCTTATGGTTTATCTTACTACCTATCATGAAAATATGCATAAATCCACCAATAGTCAGAATCATAATTCAAGTTTTATTTAAACTATTTTTATTAATTTTCATTCCATAACATAAATCAAACATATCATTTATACTAAATGATAAAACTATTGATACATCATATAAATGATAATTACTTAAATCTTATACTTTAATTTAGCTTGATATTGAGGAGAGATTCATATGAGATACAAGAGAATCTTTATTTCGTAATAAATTTTCTCATGAGAATCTAGGTTATAAATCTTAATCTCATACTACTTTGGCTTATTTCCAAAATCCACACTAGAGATGGGGGGTTTGAGAGTCTTGCCCTAACTCTAGGTTTAGATTTTATATTGTATTCCTTTCTTGCTTATTAATATTTTAGGGAGAGCAAAAATCTCCTATTAGGATTGTTGATGTATTTTAATTTTGGTCCCTAAGGCTAAGAGTGAAAATTAAGAAAATCATGGTGGGTCTCTTTTCCTAATCTTTGAGTTTTCATGATTGCTTTTATATTTCATAAATCTAGCATTTGTCCAAGTAAAAAGTCATTACTTTGGGAAGATATTAATGCTTTAATATTTGTCTGTTAAGCACTAAGTCATTACCCTAGGAAGTGATTGTGGCTTTGGCATTTCTTCTAAACTTTATATGATAAAAAGTCACAATACTAGTAAGTATTTGTGAATTAAGCATTTTATCTTTGTAACACAAATTCATGGATTTGTGAATGAGTTGTGACTTTGGTTTTTCTTTTATATCAAATAGTTGTGGTACTAGAAATAATCATGTCTTTAGCATTGGTCTTTCTTTTTCATCAAATGGCTTTTGTGTTGGGAATGACTGTAACTTTGATAATTAGCTCATACATCCAAGTCATGACTTTGCCTTCTCATAGGGCAATAACCATGGCCTTGGAAGTGGTCGCACTCAAATAATATTATCTATAATAGTATAGATCTAAAAGTTGTGGAACTACAAGTGTCAAATGGGTCAGGCTACCCGAGCCTGGCCTGAAGCCCGGCACAGTTCAGCAAGGCATGGCATGCTACAGTGCAATGCCTAGGCCCATGCCGGGTGAACCCTTGACACGAGCCATGTCGTGCTGAGGATTTTCAGCCCACGTGTCATGCTAGGCACGGCACGGATGCTTGGCATGTGGCCACGACATGAATGCTTGGCACGTGGCCACGACATGAATGCTTGGCACGTGGCCACGACATGAATGCTTGGCACGTGGCCACGACATGAATGCTTGGCACGTGGCCACGACATGAATGCTTGGCACGTGGCCACGACATGAATGCTTGGCACGTGGCCACGACATGAATGCTTGGCACGTGGCCACGACGCGGGACCTTGCACTAAGCGACACTCAACGAGTGACATCTCGGCATGCCTGAAGGACGAGGGCTACACGGCGGTGCCGCCCAAAACCCTAATTTTTTTAAAAAACACCTGACCTGACCCGAAGTGCTTCGACCGACCTAACCCAAACCCGGAAAATTTCGAGCCACATGCCGTGCAGGGCATACCTTCTAAAAAACTATGTCGTGCCAGACACATCATGCCAGCTTGGCCCAGCCCATTTAACACCTATATGTGGAACTAGATAATTATCATGGTTTTGGTCTAATAAGTTTTGTCTCTATACATTTTTATAGCCTAAAAATCAAGACTTTGAAAAAATATCATAACTCTAACTTAAGAATATAAAGCATTAGCAAAGATAAAGCCATAGTAGTAGGAAGTGGCCCGACTTTTAGTATTATTAAGGTACTTGGTTAGTGCAATGTGAAATTAATATTATAGTCTTTTAATTTTTATGAGATAAATATGGCTGACCCAAAGATGATATCAAATTTAAAAAAATATGTGGTATAGTTGAAGGATTGTACTAATGAGATGGTAAAGTTATATCATATAAAAATTATCATGGCTAAATACATAGAATTTTGGATAAGAATAGATACTAAAATTACTCTTAGCTTTGTTAAGAGATGGTAAAGATGATATCTATTTTTTATATACACTGCAACAAATCCACCCTAAATCCTCTTAGCTTGTTAATTTGACAATGGACATAAGAAGGTCATCAAAATAAAAAATGTTGGGGAGATGAACCATAAAGAGGAAGAGAAGAGACAAAAACCTAGCACCATAGAGATGCCACCTAAAGTTATGGTGCCCAAGGCAACATTCATTATAAAGATTGGCAAAGATGGATGGACTCAATGCTTTGAGAAAGGGGATTTTTGGAGAGGTGATTCAAGGAATTCATTTCTCCTTTTAGTGATATAATTTAAAAGTAAAATTGAACGTTATTTTGTATACATAGAGAATATGTAAATGCCTTAGTTGTGAAGAAGTTTTATGAGAATTTGGAGGATATATGGAAGAAGACATGCTATGTGAGAGGGATTTGGGTTCATTTTGATATAAAAATCATTAACAAGCTACTTATATTTTGAGGCAAAAGATAGCATGAATTTCAAATCTTTCAATAGGAAAATGGATTTTATAGCTATTACTAATTTATTGACAAATGATAAGGGCACATGGAGGATGATATAGAAGAGTATATATGGATATTTAAATGAGGAGAGAACTCACAAGGGCGAGTAAAGTTTAGTTGTATTTTATATACTTGCTTTTATTACCTACTCCCTATGTTTCTATGATTGTTCTAGAGAGAGTAATAATATTATATGTCACCCTCATTGAGTACCGCATTGATGTGGGAATGATATTAGAAAAATTAATTTTTGAATTCCTCGAGAGTGAATTTTATGGTCAACTAATTCACCTTTCTCTTATAACATTGGTTTGTTTACTCGAGGGAGTTCATATGGATGAATAAATCCATACAATGTATCTAATAGTGTCTTTCATGACATTAACAAGCATAAAAAAGAAAATTGAAAGAGATAGATAAGGCAAGAAGTTGATACTTGTAGGGGAATGATAGACTAAAATTTGGGAAGAAAACACATCCTTTTTTGTGATTGACACACAATAGACAAAAAGAATGGGAGAAATATGATGCGAAGTTTTGAAGTTGTACTTAAATTGATTGGGCAAGGATAGAAAGCTTGTATGATATTTTGGAGAATAATTTGATGGGTTGTCTACATAGAGGGAAGATTCAGAAGGGCCATCCATATCTCAACCATTTTTTGAGCACTCAATACTGAATTTCATCTTTAAGTATGATCCTAAAGAAAAATTCTACTGATCATCTCAATCACTATCATGATTTGTTTTTTTATTATTTATTCTTATAATGTAACTATTATGTGAAATTAATTTTAGATGTACTTTTTTTTCTTTTTTTTGTGGAATATTATTGTTTGGGGATGATCAATTATTTAGTATGTAAGTTTGTTTAGTATCCTAACATTCAAAATTTTTTGTGTAATTTGGTAGTTTATAATGATGTATAGACATGGAAAGAGAGATAATATGTGTTGATTTTATGACTTTGATGTTTTGGAGAATTTTTATTAATAATCATAAAATCAATAGATTTTGGAGGTGTTTAGTAGAGAGGCTTGATTATTGAGCCTCACATAATTTGGATTTATTCTTAATCAAAATTCTACCCATTTGATCAGTAAAATTTTTGTTTCTCATGACCCTACTAAATCGTTAATACAATATTTCTATCATGTAATATATTCAAAGTAGCTATAATATTATCATGGAATCATAACCATACTTAGCTTGAAGAATTTAAATAGCAATGACATTAATTCTTCATTACAACAACCCAGTTCCCCTCAAGTGCTCAAAGTTGAGGCCAAGTCCAATCATGATGATTTTATTTTTAATATAACTTGATATTCTCAATTTAGAGCTATTACCTTTTTATTAAGTTATGATTTTTAAGCAATAGAAAATTACAGAGCCATAACTACTCTTGTCGAATCCAAGGTAATTATTCTTCATCATAACTATCATGACTTTTGAAATAATCATGTTCTACTGCCATCATGGATACTTGAAAGATATGAAGGGAAACTTTTATGTTGTAATTTTCCAATTCCTCGACCATGTTCAACACATGAAAGACATTCTTAGTTTCATGATTATTTCTCAGCATTATGATCATATAAATCATAAGAAAGATAATAAATTTATAATTTTTGTCAGTGTCACAACTTTATGTTATAGAAAAATTAGCTTACAGACCAGATACATTGTCATTTTCTAGAGTTATGACCTTAGGATAAAGAGATGAATTCTGAAGTTATGATATTTTTTTGAAAGTTATAACTTTCTATTTAGAGTAGTAAAAGGTTACCCAAGTATGAAAGTGCAGGATAGAAAAATTTCTAAAAAACTCTCATTTTATTTTTTTCTTCTTCATGCAACAAACAAAGTCATGATGATTACCAAACCCAATGAGTGAATTTTGTACTCCCTAAGAGTTCCATAAGTAAGCAATAGATGTATGATTTATACTAATCTCTAAAATTGAGGGTATGGTTCTTAACCCTCTCTCTTATAGGGATGCATTCAGGAATTTATATCAAACTAGCATTAGTCTAGGATTTGTGGAATTTAAGATATGGAATTGGTTTATTTTTGAATGAATAAATAGTTTCATTTATTTTATATTATAGGTATTGATGGATGATTATTAAATAAAACTCGAACTAGAGTTTCAACTATTACTAGGTTATATAAAATTATCATGGTGCATAATAATAGGTAAATCACAAGGCTTTATCATATATTTGGTAAGAAGAAAATGATAGTCCTTCCTTCCATGATGCATGAGATAAAATTATATGTTAAAACCCAAAATTTGAATATGTTAAATCATTATGAGTATGATGCTTAAGAAACCAAAAGTACGAATGCTTTTATATGACAATCCTTGTACACATCTTAAAAGAACTAATTAAAAATAATATGTTTAAAGATCATTTAGTCATTGTTGTTCTAATTTATTTTTTCTTTTGGTATGAATATGTTCAAAAGATGCTCTAATTTCTCTTGCATCCAATAGAGTATGACATTTGACTCAATATTTGAATGGCTATCTTTTGTAAATATGGTGCACTATAGCCATGTAGTTGCCACCATTCATCTGTATTTGTAAGCATATTACTAACTAATAAATATTAAATGAGAATTAATGAAAATATATAATAGCAAACATAATAATAAATTATCTTATATATAACTAAAATACTCACATGATGAATAAGCAAACTCTTTTTCAAAAATTTTTAATCATTCACAAAATAACTTCATTTTATTCATCACTTGAACCTTTCCCTTCCCAACTTTATATCCATAACACCTCCAATAACTTTTAGTTTTTTACAAAAAATTTTCGGATCATTTTGGAAACATGGATTCAATCAATAAGTTACCACATGAATGCTTATGCATAGTTGTCCATCCTAACAAATAAATATTAATTTTCCACATGAATACTTTTTTACATCATTTCAAATATTATGTCTCATGTGATAATAAGATGGACATTTATAGTTAGGATCAATTGCAGTCATCACATCTAATATTAGTCTAAAATAGAATGAACTTACTGCATTACTATGAGTATGAATACATGCATCATAAAAGAACCTTTCAATATCCATGTTTTCTCTCCAAATAGCACTTTGAGTAATTCTTAGTCTTGGCATAAAATAGTTATCTACTATTAATTTTTTTAAATAACTTAATAATATACAATTTTGAAATTTTTGTACCACTTCTTTTTTTGCATGTCCCATTCAAATTGTAAAATATTAGGGTCATATAGATTGCATATTCAGAATTCTTTTTAATTGCATTCTTAGATTTCATAAGCATCTGCATAGAATTTTTTATTTGAAACCTAACATTAAGAGGAATCACTTTACAATATCCAATATCCCCTTTAACTCTAGTTGGATGTTGTTTCATTCTATGAATTGCCCAAACTTTTGTAACCTTCTTACAATACAAACAAATAGAAACTATTCTTTCATTCTGAAATGTGTTTCCATGTTGGGTCAGTCTTACATCTACTTGATTGTGAATTTGTAATTGAATCATGACTAGAAGAATTTAATTCTATTTTTTGTATATTGAAGTATTCAAAAATATTAAACATAAGTATAGTAGTGAATAATGACTAATCACTAATAAGTAACTAATGAGATTATGAAAAATATATGTATTATTATCAAATATAAATACTTGATGCTAATTCACAAAAAGAAAATGATAAAATACCAACTAAAATGCCAAATATAAATTCCAAACTATTTTGCACTTTGGTATTGCTTAATGTTAGGGAGGGAGGGATATTATATATGTACATATATCAGAAAAATTTTATAATTTTAAAATTAAATTTTAAATTATTAAAAGTTTAAATTATTGATGTGTTGTAGCCGTCTTTTTGTTCTTCCACACAAAGAAAATGATGACTATAAAATGATGCAACCGTCATTTTTAAAAATCAATTTTTCATTGATAACCTAGTAGTACTCTAATCCCATTCAGCCTGGATGATTCATCTACTAAATTGTCAATTCAAGCAATTAATGCCCAATCTATTTGCCTACCAACCTAACTACATGAATCAAATTGGTCTTGGGACTTGTCAATGGCCAAAGCAGTTGGATCGATCAGTCTAGTTTGGGGTTTTCATCACTAAAAATATGTTTTAGTTTGATTTATATTTTTTTAAGAATCAAGTAGGATCACCAGGAGATCCAAATACTACCTACTTATTTGAATAATATAACCTACATTTTCTTATAACTTTGTGACATTAAAAATGATTTTTTTTTCCAAATTTAAAAAATGCACCAAAATTAAAAATTTTTGAGTTTTAGTACACTAAAATGTGTCAACCTGATTTTATTCCCAAAAATTAATAAAAAAATAAAACAGAAATGATGGTTTTGTAAACATATTTTCAATTTTAAAAGTGGTTTCCTAAAAAATAAAATTTCTTTATATATAATTATAATTATGTTTATGTTAAATATATATAAAATATTGAATATGCCTTGATAAACATGAAGGTTGTGAGTTCAAACCACAATATCTCCAAGTTAAGCTTAGAAACTAGTTTGAAAACTAATTTTCAAAATTTGTGTGTGTGTATGTGTGTGTGTATATAATATTGAATATGCCTTGATAAACATGAAGGTTGTGAGTTCGAACCACAATGTCTCCATGTTAAGCTTAGAAATTAGTTTGAAACTAATTTTCAAATCAAAATATGGTTTTCTTTTTTTGGGAAACTACTTTTCGAATTGAAAAATGGTTTTGAAAACTACTTTCTATGTTTTTAAATTTGTTTTTAAAATTTTCATTGGCAAAATTAGTTCGATGCATTTAGATGCACAAAAACTTAATAAAATTTGATTTTAGCGTAGTTTTTTAAAATTTTTAAAAAATATCTTTTTTGAAAATTTTGTATATTTGGTACACTAAAATATAAATCTTTCCATATTTTTTGGGTGTCATAGCTTAAGTGAATATAAAAATCAGGTTGATAGTTCTTAGTGTAAAAAAATATAAATAATTCATATTATAGTATTTTATTATTAAATATGAAAACTTCAGTTATTGTTTAGTTAATATTTTATAATTAGTATACCAAAATATAAATTTCCAAAGTTCAAATCCTTGTTTTTGTAGTTTTATAACTTTTAATTACAACTTATTTGAACTTCCTTCTAGGTAGCCAAGTATTAAAAAAAAAAATCTCAAATGAGATAACATGTGTATGATGTTATTTTTTAATTTATTTTAGAATTATCATTGTTTTTAACAAGAATGACATACTTATTTGAACACTATAAAATTATAATTATACTCTCTCACATATATAAAATAATTAGTGTCTTTAATTTTTCAACACTTATTAAATTCTCCATGTTAAGATTATAGATACTCATTGATTGAATTAAATTATTAAAACTTATAAGCTAATTTGAAACGTCACTCTTTATTTGAATTAATTATACTCTAAATATTTTCTTGAGAATTTTTATTTTACTATAGGATTTGACATTATCAAAACTTATAAGCTTCCTCAATGGAGCATCATCAATCCTTCTAATAAGATATATATTCCATTAATAATCAATATTAACTATTAACTTGATAAAATTATCTAATTCATAGAGTTTATAAATTATTTTTAGATCTCACTCTTTATGATTCAAAATAACTATTAACACGCACACATGAATATCAATTATTTTAAAGAATAAGAGCAGTAGTATTTATAATAATAATATTGTATCTTCATTTATACATTAATACAAAATAATTATACCATGGTGATCCTAATTAATACATATGGGTATATTAGTACTAGAAGTTTGAACTCCATAGTCAAGATAGACTTACTAAAACCACATGTTATAACCTTTCTAATATATTGTTTAATTCTATTTAGATTATAAACAGCAAATTTATATTTCACAATAATTTCAATCTTCCATGCATAAGCCTAATTTTATATACCAAATCACCAACTATGCAGTATAAAGGATACAAGCATTTTCACAAATTCAACTTATTACAAATTATTTCATTAAAATAAGAAAATGATGCAAACCAATTAAACGAAAAAACAATCAAAAATGATTTTTAATATAAAATAGTTTCAATAATCTTTCACTTAGACTTAAATTCATTATACTGCATGTATGACTCTTGTTGCTTCCATTTGTCTTGTAAAAATTCTAGCTAGAAGGCTCTTTAATAAAGCATTTACCAAGTTGTATGTTATTGACACTTTTTTCACAACCACGTATCCCCATTTTACAATATCTCTTATTAGATAATATTTATATCCGATGTATTTCATCTTCTTGTAGGTTATAGGTTCCTTGGAGTTAGCAACTACTCTACTATCATAAGAATAAAGTATAAATGGTAGTTTCATAAAAGGAATGACCCTTAGATCCATCAGAATGTTTCTTAAGTCATACAACCTCCTTGGCTATTTCTTAAGCTGTTATATATTCAGCTTACATGATAGAATTAGCAATACAAGATTGATTGATACTTCAACCTTCCCAAAGTAAACACATAACTTGATGTGAAATTTCTCAAATTTCTATCCAAGTCTGTATACCCTTTGGGTACAAAATTGTTGCTTTGTAGACTAATATAAAATCTTTAGTCCTTTTGGGTATTTAATTATGTATTTTACTTATGTCTAATATTTTTTATGTGTTAGATTAATATATACTTATCATGCATGTAAAAAAATAGATATAAGGGCTGGTGTAAAGCATTGCATACATCAAGTTTCTTGCTGCTGATGCATAAAAATATACTTTCATTTTCTCAATCTCACTAGATGTTTTGGGATACTAATCTTTTGATAGTACAATTCCACATCTAAAAGGAAAAAAATCTAATTTGGAATATTGCATACTAAAATGAGTCAATATCCAATCGATAAAATAGCCAAAGACAAGCTTAATATTATTTACTTGTAATCTTGCAAAAGATTAATCATGAGAATATGAGCAGTTTCTCCCAAGTCTATCATATCTAATTGATTGGACAACCAGATCTTAATCAAAAATATCAAATCAATATCATTACTAATGAATAATATATCATCAATGTATAATATCAATAATACTACCATGATACTAGATTTATTTATATACACATAATACTCATCCTACCACTTATCAAAGCTATAAGACATAATACCTTAATCAAGTCAAGTATTTCAAGATTTAGATGCTTGATTTAGTCATAACTAGACTTCTTTAATTTACACAACTTATGTTCTTGGCCATTTTCTATGAAATTTTCAAGTGATATTATATAAATATTTTCTTCAAGATGCTCATTCAAAAATATAGTTTTTATATTTATCTTCCAAATCTCATAGTAATAATAAGTTTTAATGGACAAGAAAATTTAAATTGACTTTAGCATAGCTACCAATAAAAATGTTTTCTCATTATCGATTCACTCTTTTTGAGTAAAATAATTTTCAATGAGCCTAGACTTATAAGTTTCAATATTATTATTTGTTTCTCTTTTTTTCTTATAAATCTACTCGAACTTGATGAGTTTTATTCTTTGATGCAATTTCATAAGATTCCAGACATAATTAGAGTGCATTAATTTTATCTTCGATTCCATAGTCTTTCGTTAGTATTCTACATTTTTATCTTTAAGTGATTTATCATAGCTTCTAGGATCAATATCAATCTCATCAGAGATTCTATCATAAGACTTTTCCAAGAGTGTATATTATGTATGTTGACAAATAACTCTCCAGCCATGACAAGACACTCCTCTCGGTTATATACTTTTGGTGATACACTGCAAATACTAATCATTGTGAAGCATTATAATCATTACCCTCATGTTGTGTAATTGATATATCAATATTGGGTTCATTAGGTTAAGTATCAATATTATTTTCAATAGATCTTTCATTATGATGAGACAATGATGTATCTGAAATATTACTTTGTGGTATTTCTTCTTGTATTATTAGTATTGAAGGAGGTTGAATTTGTTTTTCTCTCAATACTTCTGGAATAATCCAACTTCTAGGCTTGTGATTTATTATATTATTTTTTCTCGGAATTGTGCATTGCTACTAATAAAAATCTTCCAATCATTTGAACTATAAAATAAACCACATTTAGTTCTTCTAGGATATCTCACAAAAAAAAACTTCGTTTCTTGGTTCCAACTTATCTATTTTTCCTTTCAGCACATGTGTTGACTAATCCCATAAATGAATGTGTTTTTATACTAGGTTTACATCCATTACATAATTCAATTATAGTAGCAGGTATAGACATAGATGGAAATAAGTATAAAACACAAGCTACTATTTCTAATGCATACCCCTTGAAGGAATCATGTATATTCAAATAACTTATCGTTGATCTTATTATGTCCCTAAGTCTCTTATTCTTTCTTTTTGTCATAACATTCTGATGAGGAATGCTAAGTACAAACAATTGGGATGTAATCCCTTGATCCAATAAGTAGCTCCTGGGCCCATCTAAACGTACTCACCACTATGATCAAATTGTAGTATCTTAAAATATTTATTCTAATTTTTTCCATTTCTATCATATACTCTTTGAATTTCTCTAAAGTATTGGAATTGTGGTGTATCAAATAAATATATCAAATCTTGAGTAATTATCAATAAAAGTATGAAGTACTTAAGATTACATATTGGTTGGATAGCCATGGTCCCACATGAATCAAAATAAACTAACTCAAGTAGCTCTCAGGTTCTATAGCTCTTTGCCATAAAAGGCCATTTGATTATTTTTTTAAAAGTTGGATTCACACACTAAAAGTGTTCCCATCTTCAATGAACCCAAACATAACCAATCTCATAATATATTTTAGATTCATATGACCTGGGCACATGTGCCAAAGAGAAGTCTGGTACATATCAAAAAAAATATTTTCTTTTATATGGTATTGTGTTATTATTTGAATTGTATCATTGTAGTGGAGTAAAAAGAATATTAATAATATAAAAGTTGTCATTTAATGTACTAGATTGGATCAACTTCTTATTCAAGTAAATTATTACAAAATTATGAATAAAAGATAAAATCTATCCGTGACTAAATTGGGAATAGAAACCAAGTTTCTTCTAATTAAATGTACATAAAGATAATCTCTCAAAATTAAAATAATATATCTCTCGAACGACCTTCATTTTCTCAGGCACACTAGATATTTTGCAATATTAGTCGTTTGATAGGGCGATTCTATGTTTGAAAGGATGAAAACCTTTCTTAAAATCTTATATTCTAAAATAAGTCAATATACAATCGATATAAATAGTCAGAGACAAGCTTTATATTATTTGCTTGCAATCTCACAAAATGCTTATTTAAGAGAATATGATCAGCTTCTCCTAAGTTTGTCATATCTAATTGATTGGACAAATAAATATTAACTAAAAACATCAAATCCACATCATTACCAATTAGTAATAAATCATTAATGTATAATACCAAGAATACTACTAAGCTACCACATTACTTTATATACATATAATACTCTCCTCGAAATTGATCAAAGCCATAAGACATAATACCTTAATCAAAACTAGTATTTCAAGATTTAGATGCTTGTTTTAGTTCATAAATGGACTTCTTTAATTTACACAACTTATGCTCTTGGCCCTTTTCTATGAAATTATCAAGTTGCATCATACAAATGTAATCTTCAAGATGCTTATTCAAAAATATAGTTTTTATATCCATTTACTAGATTTCATATTCATAATGTATTATAATGGACGATAATTTGGATTAACTTTAACATGGATATGGATAAAATTGTTTTCTCATAATCAATTTACTCTTTTTGAGTAAAACCTTTTTCAATGAGCTTAGCCTTATAAGTTTCAATACTATCATTTGTTTTTCTCTTTTTCTTATAGATTACTTGCAATTGATGAATTTTATCTTTTGAGGTGATTCCATAAGATTATAGACATGATTAGACTGCATTGATTTCATCTTTGATTCCATAGCCTTTCACCAATATTCTACTTCTTTATCTTTAAGTGATTTGTCATAATTTTTGG
Organism: Sapria himalayana; assembly: GCA_029783825.1. Lineage (NCBI taxonomy): Eukaryota > Viridiplantae > Streptophyta > Magnoliopsida > Malpighiales > Rafflesiaceae > Sapria > Sapria himalayana. Next base: position 9,291,109 of record JAREIK010001563.1, on the reverse strand, counting down.
GATTAGTATCTATATATATATATCATCAGGGATTATATCATAAGACTCTCCTAGGAGTGGATATTATGTAGGTCGACAAATAATCCTTCCACTACGATAAGATACTCCTATTGGTTGTATACTTTTGGTGATACACTATGCATATATTAATCATTGTGAACCATTATAATCATTACCCTTGGGTTGTATAATTGATATATCAATAATAGGTTCATGAGGTTAAGTATCAATATTGTTATCAATTATTCTCTCATTATGATGAGGTAGTAAGGTATCTAAAATATTACTCTGTGATATAAAAAAAATCCTCCTAGGCTTGTGAAATATTATATTGTCATTTTCTTGTAATCAAGCATTGATGCTAATAACAATCTTTTAATCCTTTGGACTATAAAATAAAACTACATTTAGTTCTTCTAAGATATCTCACAAAGAAAAAAACTTTTTTCTTGGTTCCAATTTATCTTTGTCTCTTTTAGCATATGTGTTGAGAAAATCCACAAATATATGTACTTTAGACAAGGTTTTTGATTAATCCATAAATCAATTGTAGTAGTAGTTATATAAATAGAAATAAATTAGTATAATACACAAGCTACTATTTCTAATGTATACCACTTGAGGGAATCATGTATATAAAAATAACTCATCATTGATCTTATTATGTCCTTAAGTGTCCTATTCATTCTTTTTGTCATAGCATTCTGCTGAGGAATGACAAATACAAATAATTGAGATGTAATTTCTTGATCCAATAAGTAGTCCTTACCCCTATAAATAGGTACTTACCACTATGATCTGATCATAGTGTCTTGAGATATTTATTCTAATTTTCTTTATTTCCATCTTGTAGACTAGTACTCTTTGAATTTCTCAAAAGCATCAAACTTATAATGTATCAAATAAATATATCAATATCTTGAGTAATTATTAATAAAAGTATGAAATATTCAAAATCACCTCTTGCTGGATAGCCATGACATCACATAAATTAGAATGAACTAACTTTAGTGGCTTTTAGGCTCTATAGCTTTTAGCCACAAAAGGTCAATTGATTATTTTTTCTTTTAAGTAGGATTTACATGCTAGAAGTATTTTCATCTTCAATGAACCCAAACATCCATATTTGACCAGTCTCAAAATTTATTTTAGATTTATATGACCTAGGCATTGCCAAAGAGAAGTCTTGTTTATATCTGAAGGATGTTTTCTTTTATATGGTAAGGTGTTATTATTCAAATTGTATCATTATAGTGGAGTAGAGAGAATTTTAATAATATAAAAGTTTTATTTTAATGCATCAAAATGGATTTACTTCTTATTCAAGTAAATTATTACAAATATATTGAATAAAAAAGGAAAATGCATCCTTAACTAAATTGGAAATAGAAATCAAGTTTCTTAAAATTAAAGGTATACAATGACAATCTCTCAAAATTAAAATAATATCTCTTTCACACTAAAGTTAGCTATCTCTCACTATAATAGCTGCTACTTTCGTAGTATTTTTCATGTGAAGATCAATCTCACCATCACTTTGTTATTTGATTTTCTAGAATCACTATAATGAATTGCAAACATGATTAGTGGTGCCCTTGTGCCTACACACTAGGTATTCATTGATATCATTACTAAATATGTTCAACTACTAGTAACTGAAATTTATCTTGACTATTCACCTTACTAAGATAAATTAGACATTGCTTCTTCTAGTGTTCTGACTACTTATAATGAAATTATTTTTCTTTTAGCTTTTTCACTCTCACTTATGTCTTTGGAGTTGTCAGTGGAACATGAGTATGTTTCTAAATTTTTTTTCTATTTTTATCTTTTAGTTTAGAAGAAGTCTTCAGCCATTAATATTCTAGATCTTTTCCTAATAATACTCTCATCCAATACTAATTATTTAAGTAATTGTGCCAAAGTTCATTCATGTCTATTCATGTTATAGTTTAGATAGATTTGCCTAAAAGAATTTGGATGTGATATAAAAAATAATATCAATATGAGAATCCATATCAATCTCAGCTCCAATGATCTCTATTTTATTCAGAATACCAATTATTTTGAAAACATAATCCTTACTAAGGTGTTTTTAACTATCATAGTATTTATTATATCTCACATAGTTTTTTGTCTAATATAATAACTATGATTCTCAAATATTTTTTTGAGATTTGACATCATATCATAGGCAATAGCCATAGATTGATGCTGATGTTGGAGCATATTTAATTTAGAAGCCAAAATATAACACTTCAATATTTCAATAGTCTTTATCCATTTTTCATTAGGTTTATCTTTCTTATCAGTTGCCCCCTCATGAGGTTTATCTAGGCATATATCCAAGAGTATAAATTTATAGTTTTCAATAGTCAAGGTAAAATCCAAGTTTTTTTTAATCTATATAATTGGTTCCAATGAATTTATTTTCTTTAAGAATTGTAGTGAGCGAGTTAAATGACATTTCCTTAAAATACCTGAAAAATTTACAATGAGTTTGTTAGGTTGAATTCTATCATAAAAATTGATTCCCTTCACTAATTCTTGAATGAATTCATCATCAGTCTAATACTACGTGAATAACATACTTTAATGAGATGATGTCTACTATTTATTATTTATTTATATAGGCCATTTCCTATTGATCTTGTTATTTAGGCAGTAGGCCATATCACACAAGATTGAACTGATGATTTATCTTTGACTCTACAAATGATAGCAATGACTTAGATAAAGATGATGCTACTATTAATAGCTAAGTGTAAATTATCACCTAATTCTAAATTGATTAATCCTTAGAATGAATTTTTTAGATAAATTAAAACAACTATTAACAAGGATACACGAATATTAATAACTTTAATAATAAGGGTAATAATATTTCTAATTACAATGATATATTTTATTTTACATTTCAGTACAAAATAAATAAATCATGTTAGTCTCATTCAATACGCATAATATTACTAGTTCTATAAGTTAGAATTTTACCATTCTCCGTAGTCAAGATAAACCTACTAAAATTGTATACAATAACCCTACTGATAGATTGTCCAATTCTATCTAGATTCTGAATAATAAATTTATATTCAACAAAAATTAATGATTTATCTTTTATGCATGTATCTAACTTTATGCACCAAATTATATACTAATGCAGAATAAATGATACATATATTTTCACAAATTGAGTTTATTACAAATTCTTTCATTAAAACAAAAAAATTATTATAAACTAATTAAAAGAAGAAACAACTAAAAATGTCTTTTTGAATAAAATAGTTCCAACACATCCAACATCATTGCTAATGATTTATAATTTTATTTGGTGATTTGTATTTTAGCATACCAAGCACAAAATAATTATGAAAAGATTTAGATTTTTTAAAAAAATTAAATCTCAAATAGTAGTTTTTGAATTTGGCAACTAATCTTTTGATTTGGAAAATAACTATTTTTAATTTGGAAACTACTATTTCAAATTTGAAAACCACAATTTCAAATTTAGATACTACGATTTTGAATTTGGAAACTATTACTTTGAATTTAAAAACCATTATTTCAAATTTAGAAACAATTTTTAAAGTTCAAAAACTACTCTCAATTCTAAAATTAGTTTCCCAAAAAAAGAAAACTACTTATCTATATGAAAAGCTACTTTCAAAATATGGATTAAGCTACGAGTAGAAACATAATGGATCAAAACTCATGACATTTACATGATGGATAATTAACATATATAGAAACATATATATAATTATGTATAAATAAATATAAATATAAATATAAATATAAATATAAATATAAAAATAAAAATAAAAATAAAAATAAAAATAAAAATAAAAATAAAAATAAAAATAAATACACACACACACACACACACACACACATTTCTATATATATATTTTCATTTGCTACACAATTTGTTGCTTATAGTTAGATGGTTGAGTTACTTTTATAAATGTGAAGTTTCTTTGTTTGATCCGTCATATCTCTATCAGAGCTTAATTCATATTTTGAAAACCACTTTTTTATGTAAGTCGGGTTGGTTCATTTTTGGTCAAATAACATGTGTCTCTTGCACATAAAACTTGGATCCATGAGATTTAGTTTTTTTTTTTTTTAAACTTTTAGAAAAAAAATCGGGTTGATTCATTTTAATGCACCAACATTTATAATTTTTATTTTGGTACATTTTTTTAAATTTTGAAAAATAATTTTTATTTATTACTATTTTTGATGCACATTTTTGATTTCATATTTAATTTAAAAAATAATTATTTTAATAACTATTTAATTTCAAATACTAATTACTACGACAAATAGCTAATCTGTTCAAATTTAATTTTGTTGGTCGTGGACGTGTTGGACTTGCGGAGAACACTACCTGTGCGCGATCATGGGACAAGCTTCTGCTCCCAGGAAGTGGCTTCCGCTGGAAGCCAATCCCGACGTTATTAACCAGGTTACTATTTGAAATCTACTCTCTTATTATGTCTCTTCTTCTTTTTCAATTACTGAGTATACTTGATCACTGAAAGTTCTCATTAGGAGAAACATGTACCAACTAATATGCTATAGTTTTTTACTTAGTTCTATCTGTATGTTAATGATTTGGTTCTTTGAGGGGTATCCGACATTATTGTTAATTTTTAACTGAATTATTTTGGATATTGACTGAGCTTGTAAGAACCCGCTCTCTATGTTTTTTATTTGTTCATAGGTGAAAAAACAGCCAACGGTTTGGTAATGCTCCTTTTTATCACTTCCGTCTCCGCGCAAGACAACAAGTCTACACTTAATGTTGTGGAAGTCCGATCTATCAGTCGTTAATAGAAACATCTAAAAATATTAGAAATATATTTTGTTTGTCGAAACAGAAAATTTTAATTAAAAAATCTAATTGGGTTTAGATTTTTTGTTGTTCGAAAATTGACAAGTTTAAAAAAATATAATGAAATCCAGAAATTTATCTTGATTAATAACAATTAATTATAATTCTGAATTTTATAAATAATTACGTAAACAAATTCATAATAGCCAATCCATAATTCAAAAATACACATAAAATTAAATATGCTTAATATTATCTAAAGTCCAATTCTGAATTTATCTCGATTATATGAAAAACGTGAGCTAAAGATTTCTTTATAGGTATTACATTTCATAAAATAAATTACTCCCAAAATTATATTCTGCACTAAAATTAATTTTCTAAAATATAAAATCTTAATATATGATAATTCAGAATAATAAAGTAAACATGAGATTTTTAAAGAGGATGTTTTGGAAATAATATTGTGTTATTCTTTAGGGTTAAATTTTCCATCAATCGGCTTTAATTGGCTAGGAAATCAACAATCTTCAAGTGGATTTAATTATTGGTCCAAAGGGTAGATGATGTTTAGCAATACATTTTATTTCAACGCAACACATAATTCAGCACACATCATAGAAAATAACAACACTAGCATAACACACAATAGTACCAACACAACACACAACAGCACCTTCACAACACACAACATCAATAACTTTTTGTCCAAAATGAAAATTATATAGCACTAGAAGAAAAATAAAGAACACACTCTTTGTTCCATATTGCTTTGTCTAGAAAAAAAAATTCATACTTTTGCTTCTGTTTATAAAAAACACAGCTCTTATTCTTGAAGAAAAACAATCAATAAAATATCTATTGCAAGTTTTTTTTTAATTTTGTTTTTAAAAACTTTTTGATGAGGGCACTCTCCCACTTAAGAGGCACAATGCATGCCTTTTTTTAAAAAATGGGAGTTTTTTTTTTATTTTTTTTTGAATTTTAGAATATGAGAAATTATTCAATATTTTTGGTCAATCATACTTCATACTTGAAAAACATAAAAAAATTAAAACTGACAGGAATTAAAATAGAAAATATAGAGGTTTAAAATAATAATTATATATTATTATTTTAAAATTAAAATAACAAAATAAGAGTGAAAATCAAATAAAACTTGATCTATCTTGCTCAAGCAAACCTAATAAATCTTCTCATCTACTCTAGGATGGGAGATACCAGCACAAGATTAAAAAAATTAAATTTAGCTGATATTAAAGATATAGTAAACATTCAGAGATATTTTTTAGAGATATATATAATACTATGATTGTGTCATTGTATAATATATGTATCTTGTCATATATCTAAGTCTAGAAATTTTTTTTTATTCATAAATTTTTTTTTACTTGTTTTGATAGTTATAACGAACTCAACTATAATATTTAATAATGCTATGTAATTTTATAGTTTAAATTGTTATGATATTGCTTCTTCTCCAAATATTATTATATAGTCTAAGATAGATTTATAAGAATCCAAATTATTAGTTATATTATAATTAGTGTATTTCATAAATACAAGTTTTAACTTATCTAGACCCAAATGTAATTAAAAAGTTTTTTCATAGATAATTCAAAATAGATTTTATAAATATTCAGTGATATCTTCCTAGGTTAGAGAGGAAATGACAAGTAACATCGATAATGTGTGCTATATTAGGTCCAAAGTGGACCATAATATATATTATTGTTGATAGTTGAGATATAGAGAATATGACTCGTCTTGTATTTTTTTATTAATCTTGGAATTATGCTCAATACGCAAATTAAAATATTAGGCTAGTAAGGTTGATATAAAATTAGAGGTTTTGTGGGATTATGCTTGATACTTAGCTTGATACTAAGTTTTGGGTTTTTGCTCAGCCTAGCATGACATTATTGACACGATTTTTGGGAAGGCTCATGCCTATCATTTTGGGTCATCCTGGGTCATATCGGATTGTATTGGTTTTGTGTGTAGCATTATTAGAGGCAGCATCCATTGGTCACCGCTATCGTCACAACACACTAATGATCATTCGCCATAAAAATATAAAATAAAAAAAACAAAGGAAAAAATTAATTACATGTACAACATACATCAGACATAACATTAATGAAGTATAAGTATGACTTAAAATATATTAACATAAACAATAACAATAAGTATAGTAAAAAATGAAATATAAATTTTATTTCAAACTAAGATCCTAGAGACATACATGAAATGAAAATTATGAACAATAATCTATAATAATAGCAAATAAATTATAATTATAAATCATAATCATAGTATTAAATGTGAATCATGTCATATTAAAATGATAATTATAAACTAAACACTATCAACAAATAACAATTAATTCCAATGTCATTTGGTGTCTATGCAAATTGTCATCATCATGTAAATATTTTGATGATATTGTTAGTGGTGATATTAATATCCTCTAAGTTGTATGAGTTATTATTTGCCAATAACTCTTGTGCTCCTGCTTTATTTTGAATGTTAAATCTTAAGTTTTTTTTGCTTTTTATATATGCAAGTTTCTCAATAATATCTAGCCATATTTTTGATCTCCTATCTAAAATGAGATTGGCTACAAAAAAAAATTAACTTTGATGCTATGCTAGATATTGGATGAGTCAGTTGATTTTATGTTATCTTTGACAAAATGAGATAAGTGAATTCTTATGATTTTTATCATATTAAAATTTTAAAATTACTATTATTATTATATGATAGAATTCAGTAGTAATTGATATATAAGTATTGAGATTGCACGCTCTTATTTTATGTATTATCTTGTTATTTTCTTTTTGCTAATTGAAGAAAGAAGTCATCATCTTAGAATTTGGTATTAATATTTATACTCAAAGCTTGGTTATAACTATTACCATATCTAATGTTATAATATATAAATAAGTTGATTAATTTTTCATGAATGAATTTTTCATGTTGGTTACCCTGGTTCATACACTTTGATATAAATACCAAAATATTTTTTATCTTTTTTATCTTAACCCTAGGGTCAATGTCAACATTCAGATAATAAAGAGATAAAATAATAGATTAATGTTTTAAATACTTAGTTTTCATTTTAATGGCTATAACATTAAAATGTAGTGTGATCCCTAAACTTGTTAAACATACTTATAATGTTGCATATGTACCTAAATATAATGTAAGTGATGAGAGTATATACTAGTAAACACATGTTTATTGTATCATAAAAAATTTTCCGGAATTTTATAAAAGAAATTTTTATATCCCACTCAGAGTTATTAATAATAAGTTTATCACTCATATTATTAATATAGTTGGATATCATATATTCATAACCAGCTTATGACTCTAATATCAAATAAATATAATTTCAATAGTGTCTCATATTTATTTATAATTTTTTCTTTTTTAGACATATAAATAAATAAAGATTATCAAATTCTTATTGTCTGCTAGGTGTCCTCTGATATTTTAGTAAGTTTTTTATGTTTTTTAATGTAGGAAAAATAATTTTATATTTTTATTTGTACTATTAAGTTAATTATGTGACATAAGTATCTAACGTAAACAATTTTATGAAATTATTTATCTCTAATAATTTTAATAAACATACTAATAGTGATTTTATTATTAAATATATTATTAAATATGATACTAAATATTTTATTATAAATATTTTAATTTTTAAAAAATTATTGTTCATGCATTCATATATGGCATGATCATTATGAGGATAAAAAATCTTAGAAAATTCTAAAATTTTTTATTAAGTTTTTATGTACAATCTATATAGTGGGTGGTGATACATGTAAGAGATACATTGTTATGATTAGTCTAGATATTGCATATATTCAAATATCATCTTATTATATTTCTTAAATTTATTAATTATTATTTATTTTTTTTAATTTATAATATTTAATTATGTCATTTTTATATGTGAACCTAGAAATCCTTTGGTAAGTAGGTTGGAAGTAGGTCTGCTTGTATTTGCTATATTAAGATTTTTTGTGATATATGAACGAGGTCAAAAAAGTTGAACTAGATTTAGCTTTAAAGACCTCATCGCTCAGGCTCAGCTGGGTTTGCTTGATATCTAATATATCATATTTTTTGGTATATTGATTAACATGTCTTTTTAAATGACTCATATTATCTGTATTTTTACAAATATATATTTTTTAATAATATATATTGTGCTGATTTTTTATTGATATTTTTATAATTTTTATTTTTTATTTTTAAAGTGAGTCAAAATAATTGAAATTTTTTTTATTTTTTATTTTTGGGTATTTTAGTTTAATCAAGGTAATAGGAGAAAATATAATTTTGGCCTTGAATCTTTTTGTTGAATTATTATTATTATTAATTATATTTAAATTAATATTAATATCATTATTATTATATTCATTATTAGTAATTAGTTAATTTTTTAGTTTTTTTTTAAATAATTAACTAATATTTATAAACAAATAAAAAAAATATTTTGATTCTAACATCGTTAGGTGTTAGCATAACCACAACTAGAGGTGTTGTTTTATTTCGGTTTTTAATTTTCAAAGGGCTGAGCCATAGTCATGCAAAGAGAGAATATTAGAGAATAAAAAAAATTTAAAATTGTGATTTAAGAATGAGAGGGATAGAAGATGAGAGTACATAGTTGGTGAGAGGAGAGAGATATAGAATTGATAATGAAAAATTTTAAATACTTAATATATATATATAATTTTTTTTAAAAAATTATAAATTTTTTAATTTTTTTTAAATTTTATTTTTTTTTAAATTTTTTTAAATTTACAAATAGGTAGAAACCCGATCACTTTTGGATTTCTATTCCTAGCTATTGGAATGAATTCTTATTGATAGAATCTTCTAATATTTAAAGTTTATTTAAACATGAATGTTGATGCATGTGTTCGATAATGATAGTGATTGCTATCACTGTCAGGCACATGTGCACATTTGCCAGATGCCCTGCAATTGTGTAGCTTTTGCATTTTCTATCACAATGGGGTGATCCGCCATGTCAACATGGCGGATTGAGCTTCATAAAAAAATCTGCCACGTAGACTTTGTGAACCATGCCCTGCAATTAGTTTTTTTAAAAATGAGTCTGGATGCGAGTGGGTGTAATCTATTTGATCAACTAGTTCTTTGTGACTCGTGACTCATTCTCTGGACTCTATCCCGAGTCAAGGTCATCATAACAGTGAACCATGCTAATGGGCCAAATATGTGGGTTGTGGCTATCTCGACATGAGGCAAGACGACCTCTAGTCTAGCATGGCACAAGTTGTGGCTCAGGCTGGTACGAAATATGTCTTGACATGGTTCCTGACCATGTTGTGTCGGGCCGTACATGACTTAATTGGGCCATGCTTCATTTCGTGCGTAGGTTGCTTGGCCTATTCGATACCTTTAAATCAACTTAGTCTTTTTTATAAAAAATTTTTTAAGAATTTAATCATTGTAATATTCTCGAGATAATCAGATATGCCTAGATGGTTTAGATATTGGATATCACAAATACCACTCTACTATATGATATAAATTTATTAATTATTATTTGTTTTTATAGCATGTAATAATTTAGTATGTCGTTCTTAGATGTGGACTTATGAATCCTATGATATGCAGGCTGAAAATATATCTGCATAATACTCACAACCCTTTTATTCTCCAAAAATTTGATCGGAAGATTCATCATGGTGATCAGTTTGGTCATGTCCTTCTTTTCCAACTCGCTGTGGTATATGAATAGGATAAATTTTGAGACTGAATTAGATTCAGCCTGAAAAAATAAATTATTGAATAGGGTTTGCCTAGGATCTAATACACTATATTTTTTGATACATATTTCGGCATGCCTTTTAAGGTGCTCAGTTCCACACATACGTGTATAACTTAAAATTTTTATATAATATTTGTATTGTGCCCATTCTTCTTCGGCACATATAATATTTTTTTATTTTATTATATTAAAGTGAGTGCAAACTACTGAATTTCATCTAGTTTTTTATTTTTTAGATATTTGGGTTGAGGAGATCAGAGAAATCAAAGTTTCGACAACCTCGGATCTTCATTTTTTATTTTATTAGCATAGGATTTTCATTTTTTTATATTTAAATTAATTTTATTTTCATTATCTAAATAATATTTATCATTTTTTAGATAAGAAGGTTAAGTGGAGAGAGAAAAAGTGAAAGACTATTAAATAGTAAAGTATAAATACTAATATTTTTTAAATTTAAGTTAATAGTTAACTATATAAAAAATATGAAATACCGATAAAACAACGTAAAACATGTCTACCACAAATTCAAAGTCCAACCCAAATACCAATTAAAGCCAAGTCCAAGTTGTGAGTCCCAAAAAGTCGTGCCAAAATCTCGAGAGAGAAATTTAGGAGAGAGATAGAGCTAGAAAGAGAGGTTGAGAATTGAGATTTGAGAGAAATATTTTTGAAAAACATATATATTAGAGAGAGGTGGGGTGGAGGGGTTTTATAGGTTAATAAAAAGTAGTTTTTTTTTGATTTTTTTTATATTTTTAAAATTTTTTGGGGGAGAATTATATGGGCCGTCGGATTCTGCCCCATAGCTATTGGAGGCGAAATTTAATGGCTCACATTCAAATTTTTATATATTATTTATTTATTTATTTTTAATTTTATCATCCGGGGGTGGACTCGGACTTGGGTCGAAAAAAATGTGGGTCAGGATTGGGGGCCCGATGCCCCGATGAAAATTTCGGATCTGTCGGGGGATCGAGCAGTTTCTTGGCTCGTGCCGAGTAACCGTGCACACGGGCCTCGATACTGTGTTGTGCCTGGCACAACACGAGGCCCAGTTGGCCTCGGTACGACATGGCACAAGCTGTGCCGTGAACTGGCCCAACACTGGCACAAGCACGGGTCATTCCCGTGCCATGCCAGGCTAAGCATGGCCGAATCTTGCCGTGCTTCATGTCTGGCAGGGCCGGCCAGACCCATTTGAAACCTCTATAAATACATGTCTATTTGTTAGTACTCATAATTGTTAATAAAAAATTTAAATCTTAGAAATTATGTTTATATATCTCATTATGTGAATAATTATACTAATTAAGTATAATTATTATATAAGTTATATTTAGTTTGATAATAATTATATAGTTAATTGGAGGAGTCGTATGGATAAGAAATCAATAGTAAGTACTAATGATTGTTAAAAAAATTTTTAAGGATTAGAGATTTTTATATACTTTAATATATGAATAATTATACTAATTAAATTTATTGACTATATAAATTATATATAATTTGATGATAACTATAGAATTAATTTTTAATATAATTCATTTATATGTATTAAAATTAATTGGATAAGTTGTATCAGATAAAAAATTAATATTCAACTCAAACAAAATATTAATTGAAATACCATTCAGAAGATCATCATTTGTGAAAGAATCAATAATATATCTTATTTATGATAATATAATCTCTTCCTAAATTAGATAATTTTTATCATAAAAAAATATTTAAGATTTCAAAAATTTTATATAATTAGTAAACAAAATTTGATTATACTATTTGAAATTTGGGTGATTGTTTTACATATAATTTTTCTTAAGTTCATCGTGAAAAAACATTTTTTTAAGGCTTACTTGATATTTAATCAATCTATGTAACACTATCAGTCGTATGTGAATTTACACAACCTATTTTGATCATTAAAGATAAAATATCTTAATAATTTATATCAAATATCTGAGTAAATTTTTCCATAAAGTTTTATTTTAAGATAATATACACTCTCATGTTTATTAATTTTCACTATGAATACTTAGCTACAACAAACAACAGACTTTTTCTAAAGTCATAGTTCTAGTTTACAAATTACAAATCACATTAAAGTGAAAAATATTTATCTATTTCTACATGAATTGGTATTATATTTGGTGAGATAATATTGAAGAATACAGGAAGAAAGTGCATACTTGATTTCTTTAAGAAAGTGTTTGATCTAAAATATTTTACATGTGACTGTCGCCATTATCCTAAATTATATATACATTAGATTTTGAAATAGTTATATGTATTATTTTTTTTAGGAGATTAAATTGCTTTCAAGAAAGTACAAAAATATATAGTTGATCTGTTTTTGATGTAAGCTGATGTGCAATTTGAATCTAAATACATGACTAGTTGTTAGTATTCATGATTATTAAAAAAAAAAATTCTAAGTCTTAGAAATTGGTTTATATATCTTAGTATGTGAATTATTATACTAATTAAGTATAATGATTACATAAGTTATATTTAGTCTGATAGTAATTATATAGTTAATTGGAAGAGTCATATTAGATAAGTAATCAATAGTAAGTACTAATGATTGCTAAAAAAAATTTTAAGCATTAGAGATTTTTATATATCTTAATATGTGAATAATTATACTAATTAAATATATTGGATGTATAAATTATATATAATTTGATGATAACTATATAATTAATCTTCAATATATTTCTTTTATATGTAGTAGAATTAATTGGATGAGTCATATCAGATAAAAAACTAATATTCAACACAAACAAAATATTAATTGAAATACAATTCAAAAAATAATCTTTTGTGAAACAATCAATAACATACTTTATTTATGATAATATAATCTCTCCCTAGATTGGATATTTTTTATCATATAAAAATATTTGAGATTTCAAAAATCTTATATAATTAGTAAACAAAATTTGACTATACTGTGTGAAATTTGGGTTATTGTTTTATATTTAATTTTTCTTAAGATCATTGTGAAAAGAAATATATTTTAGGCCTACTTGATATTTAATCAATCTATGTGATACTGTCAGTCATTTGTGAATTTATACAACTTATTTTGATTATTGAAGAAAAAATATCCTAATAATTTATATTAAATATTTGAGTGAATTTTTTTTATGAAGTCTTATTTTAAAATGATATACATTCTCATGTTTATTAATTTTTATTATGAATACTTAGCTACAACCAACAACATGCTTTTTTGAAAGTTGTAGTTCTAGTTTATACATTACAAGTTAAATTAGAGTAAAAAATATATATCTATTTTTACATGAATTGGTATTATATTTGGTGAAATAATATTTAAGAATACAGAAAGAAAGTGCATACTTGATTTCTTTAAGAAAGTGTTTGATTTAAAATATTTTACATGTGACTGTTGTCATTATCCTAAATTATATATGTATTAGTTCGTGAAATAGTTATATGTCTTATTTTTTTACGATATTAGATTGCTTTCAAGAAAGTACAAAAACATATTGTTGATCTATTTTAGATGCAAGTTGATGCACAATTTGGATCTAAATACATGACGAATTGTTTGTTAAAAAAATTTTAAGTCTTAGAAATTATTTTATATATCTCAGTATGTGAATAATTATACTAATGATTACATAAGTTATATTTAGTTTGATAGTAATTATATAGTTAATTGGACGAGTAATATTGGATAAGAAATCAATAGTAAGTACTTATGATTGCTAAAAAATTTTTTAAGGATTATAGATTTTTATATACCTTAATATGTGAATAATTATACTAATTAAATATATTTACTGCATAAATTATATATAATTTGATGATAACTATATAATTAATCACTATATAATTATTATATATGTAATAGAATTAATTGGATGAGTCGTATCGGATAAAAAATTAATATTCAACTCAAATAAAATATTAATTGAAATAAAATTCAAAAGATCATTATTTGTTATTGAATCAATAACATACCTTATTTATGATAATATAATCACTCCCTAGTTTAGATACTTTTTATCATAAAAAAATGTGAGATTTCAAAAATCTTGAATAATAAGTAAATAAAATTTGACTATATTGTTTGAAATTTGGGTGACTATTTTATATATAATTTTTTCTTAAGTTCATATTGGAAAAAAATATTTTTTAGGCCTACTTGATATTTAATCAATCTATGTGATACTATCAGTCATATGTGAATTTACACACAACTTATTTTTATCATTGAAGATAAAATATCATAATAATTTATATCAAATATCCGAGTGAATTTTTTCATAAAATCTTATTTAAAGATTATATACAATTTCATGTTTATTAATTTTCGCTATGAATACTTAGCTACAACTAACAACAAGCTTTTTCAAAAGTCAGTTTTAGTTTATAAATTACAAGTTATATTAGAGTGAAAAATATTTATCTATTTCTACATGAATTTATATTATATTTGGTGAGATAATATTTTAGAATACAGGAAGAAAGTGCATACTCGATTTCTTTAAGAAAGTGTTTGATCTAAAATATTTTGCATGTGACTGTCGCCATTATCCTAAATTATATATGCATTAGATCTTGAAATAGTTATGTCTTATTTTTTTAAGAAATTATTTTGCTTTCGAGAATTTACAAAAACATATAGTCGATCTGTTTTCGATGTAAGTTGATGCATAATTTGAATCTAAATACATGACTAATTGTTAGTATTCATGATTGTAAGAAAAAATTGTAAGTCTTAGAAATTGTTTTATATATCTCAGTAAGTGAATAATTATACTAATTAAGTATAATAATTACATATATTATTTTTAGTTTGATAGTAGTTATGATTACATATAGTTAATTTGAAGAGTCATTTTGGATAAGAAATCAATAGTAAGTACTTATGATTGCTTAAAAAAAATAAAGATAAGAAATTTTTATATACCTTAATATGTGAATAATTATACTAATAAATTTTGCTGACTGCATAAATTATATATAATTTGATGATAACTATATAGTTAATCTTCAATTTAATTCTTTTATATATAGTAGAATTAATTGGATGAGTCATATCGGATAAAAAATTAATATTCAACTCAAACAAAATATTAATTGAAATACAATCCAAAAGATCTTCATTTGTGAAAGAATCAATAACATACCTTATTTATGATAATATAATCTCTCCCTACATTAGATATTTTTTATCATAAAAAAATATTTTTAGATTTCAAAACTTATATAATTAGTAAACAAAATTTGACTATACTATTTGAAATTTGGGTAATTGTTGTATATATAATTTTTTATTTAGTTCAAATTGAAAAGAAATATATTTTAGGCCTACTTGATATTTAATCAATCTATGTGATACAATCAGTCATATGTGAATTTACGCAACTTATTTTGTTCATTGAAGATAAAATATCCTAATAATTTATATCAAATATCTGATTGAATATTTTCATAAATTCATATTTTAAGATGATATATATTCTCATGTTTATTAATTTTCATTATGAATACTTAGCTACAACAATCCACATGCTTTTTTGAAAGTCATAGTTCTAGTTTACAAATTATAAGTCATATTAGAGTGAAAAATATTTATCTATTTCTACATGAATTAGTATTATATTTGGTTAGATAATATTTTAGAATAAGATTTGAGTATTTTAGTATCATAAAGCGAAGTAGTAAAATAAGTACTATAAATTAGAAAAAGTGAGTATGACAATACTTATAAAATATTTATGGAGTACAACTCATTTGTTATTTAAGGGAGTGATCTGAAGATCAAGATCAAAATAATAGACTATTGGATTATCAGATTTCTCGTGAGATTTTTATTCATTGTAAATATATTACATGTCTTATTTTCTTATTATAGATTTTAAATACTTAGTGGTCAAGTCACTATATCTTTTAGCTGTAATTAGATTAAATTCATAAACTATCAGATCATATGAAAAGAGATGTATTCTCTTGAGAAGATTTTGTTTTTCTAGAATTAAAATGACTTATATTTTTTGGTACATATAACAACTCTATATGAATATTAACTAATGAGTTTATAGGCTATATAGGCATAAGAAAAGATAAAGCTCCCTAATGAGTTTAAATGTAACTAATGAGTGATTCCTCTCTTGAATGGAGTCCCAAGGGATACTATATAGGTATAAGAAAAAAAAAATATATTTAGATATATCTCTTAGGTTTTTATTTTTTATAGGCTCATTAAATAATGAGTTTTGCTCGAAAAAGATAAATCAATACTGACAAATATTGTACTAATCTTAGATGAGTAATATTTGTATTTTTTTAGTACTAGAGTAATAAAGATAACACATTTTATCTCTTATGATGTCATCTTATCTCATCATAGAAAGAGATTCTAAACAAAGTTGGTGTTCTCAATGATTTTGTGAGATAATTTTAATAATTTTTCAAAAATATTTTGGAATACTCATGTCAAAAAACAGTGTTCGAGCAATCTCAATTTAATGTATATTCTTTTTTTTTTTAAAAATACCATTCTTTAGGAGTGTACGAACTGAAAGGGCACACAATGACAAATGATAGAAAATGCCATGATTGGTTATATAGTTTGATATTAAAATTATATCTCCCAAAATTACTTTGGAATACTTATGTCAAAGAGGAGTGTATGAGTCATCTTCATTTAATATATATATATATATATTCAATGTCATATTTGAGATTGTACAATCACAAGAAGTCTAATATATGATTTCATGATTAATACAATACGTTTTGAAAATATCAGAAATGTACTTTTATGAATTATCACTCTTAATATTTTTTTTATAATTTTACTAAACAAATTATTTTTATGAATTAATTAAAAAAATTCGTGATCTAAAATAAAAAAGTTTGTTATCTAAAATAAAAAATTAAACTAAAATACATATATTTATTATTAAATATGATTAAATATATAAATTTATCTTGAATTAAAGGTGGCAAATGAGCCATACTGGGCTAAGACTTGCCTAGCTCAACTGGGCCATCTTGTCGGGTGGTTGGCTGTTTGATGGCCTAACACGAGGCATAGGTCTTACCTAGTCCAATATAGTTTGAACCCAGGTTAGCCTACTTTAGTCCAAGTTATTCGTGGGCTAGTTTTGCAATCCATCACGTGTTGCATGTTGTGATATGTACGATGATCTCCTTGGCCCATAATGACTTACTATATATTCCATGTTGGTTTGCACACATGTCAAGGATGAGCCATGAGAATTTATGTACAACGTTTAGATTGCAGAAGATCCTTTATAATTTTAAGTAGTCCATCAGCGCATGATTTAATATATATATTTTAATAGTTATTACATTTGATATTCTTATTTTTTTGATTTTGATTAGGAGGTTAGTATATGATATTAGTGACATAATTAATGTTATTTAGATTATAAGAGATAATCCTTTGGGTATATCTCAAATGAAATTATCTTTATAAATTGAGTTTCAGTTGAATGATTTAGGATGTTATTGGTATTTCTTGGGTATTAAAGTCACATGTTATAATATTATTTTGTTTTTTTAAATAAGAATTTTGTTTTAATTTTATAATTTATAAATTATCCCAAATAATATTATAAATTATAATTTATAATATTATTAAATAAGAGATATTCTTAGTTGGTAGGCATCCAGGTGCATGTGAGTGTTTTTTTTTGGTCGGTGAGGCAATTGTGTATTGTAGTTTGCAGACTTATTGTTTGCTGGGTATATTTCTTTAAAGCACACATTTAAATTTAAGTTAGTTTGTTTGTAGCTAGTAAAAATTTAATCAAATAAAATATAAAATATTTTTCTTCAACTCAATTTTCCAAAAGCTAAAGTAAAAAAAATAGAAAATGAAAAATATAATGAAAATAAAGTAGAATTAGACATAATTAATGATAGTATGATTAAAAAGTCTTAGGTTGACTTATCACCTAATCATAGGATGACCATGATCCCTATGCTTAAAAAATATAATAATAGTAGATAATCAATAGTATGAAAATATCTTAAGATAATTAAAAATAAGAATTTTATGAGTTTCAAAGAAAATTCAATATAATATATGTATATTATAATAAAAATATATACATGTAGGAGTATTAGTAATATTGGATATCTTAGAAGACATACCAAATAATATATCGAAAAATATTATATATTGAATTCTAGGCAAACCTAATTTAGTAATTAAATTTTTAATTTTAGATCAACTTAAAGTTTACTAACCCCTTTAATTTACCATAATGAGTTTGCAAGGGATGACATGATAAAATTTATTCCTATAATGAGTTTTTTGATTATATTTTTAGAGGATCTTAGATTATTTCATCTTATTGACAAATATATTTAGTTTGTTTATTGTAGGATTCTTAGGTCAATGTATATGAATGATATATAAAAAATTATAAAAAAAATTAATTAGTAATTAATAGATCTAGGAGACAAAGTGGAGTGATCTTCATGAAATCTAATATTTGAACTATTTATGATGATAATACAGTAACATATATCATTATTCATTTTATTAATTCTAAGTGAAACTAAATAGAAGTAGCACGGACAGAGCTTCCTACAGCCGTGTCCACGTGTCCGACACATGGACACGGTACAGATACGTGTTCGATATGCCATATGGTGTATCATTGATCAATCCGTATCTGATACGCCACGTAATGTATCAGACGGTTGTGTCAGCTGCCGTATCTAGTGGCCAACGTCCGACGTTCGACGACTTGAGGGGGGAGGCAGGGGGCGGGTGCGAATTGAGGGGGGAGGCAGGGATGGGCGCGAATTGAGGGGGGAGGCAGGGACGGGCGCGAATTGATGAGGGGGGAGGCAGGGATGAGCGCGAATTGAGGGGGGAGGCAGGGACGAGCGAGAATTGAGGGGGGAGGCAGGGGCGGACGCTAATTGTGGGCGCAGATTAAAAATAACTGTGGGGATGTGGGGCTAATCGTGGGGATGCATAAAATAAAATAAAATAATATTTTTATTTTATAAAATAAAAAAATTAATTTTATATAATATAAGATAATTTTAAAATATTATTTTATAAAATAAAATAATTATAAATATTATTTTATAAAATAAACTAAAATATAATATTTTTATTTTATAAAATAAAAAAAATATATATTTATTTTATAAAATAAAATAAAATATTTTATTTTATTTTATAAAATACTTAATATTTATAAAAAAATAATTTTTATTTTTATTTTTATTTTTTTTATCATGCCGTATCCTAGCCGTATCCGTATCCTAGTTTTTTAGAATTTGTCTTGTCCCCGTATCTTGTCGTGTCGTATTCCCGTGTCTGTGTCCGTGTCTATGCTTTTTAGACTAAATAAAAAAGTATTAAAATTTTATGATACTTTTAATTAACATGATACTTATGTCATTTATGAGTGTCAATCAAAGATCATTAAGGAATGTGAGATTCAAAAAAATTTTTCGTATTATATATGATAATGCTTCAAATAATGGTATAAAAATAAATAAATTTGTTTGAATATTAGAGATGAATTCTTAGATGAGATTTTTCATGTTAGGTATATATATCATATAATTTACTTATTTACTAAATTATATTAAGACATCTAATAAATTATAATAATTTGACACACTATGCAATTCACTATGTCTAAAAAATATTTCAAACGGATGTCAGATATTATTGAAATTATATATATATATATATATATATATATATGTATATATGATATTTGATTCATATATAAATTTTCAATATGTGATATCTAACTGTGTTAATAATAAAATATATAAAGTAATTATTGATGAATTAGATTGGAAAATAGAATTATATATTCATTTGTGTACACTTTAATCACATACATTATACTTAGGTGTATATACAATATTTATAGTCTATTTAACAAATATGAAAATACCCAGATTTGAGTGTTATGGTTATTGAGATAGAAATGAAATATTAAAGATACTAGTCTTTTATTTTATATTTTTATTATTTGACTATTTGTATGAATTCTATGGTTAAGATGAAAGAGATAAAAAATAATATAAAATATATATTAATTTGTATGAATCAATTATAAGAATCAAATAGTAATATTTATAAATAATTAGATAATTTATTTAAATATTATGCTAATAAGTATAATATATTTGGCTACTATTCAAGTACGAAGATTGACATTATATTTGAAGATAATTTGTTGATGTATATATCTTGTTAAGGATGTCCTAATGTTTGCTTCTGGAAGGAAATATAAGAGAGAGAAGAGGTGGAGAAGAAATATTGGAACAAATAAAAAAATAATTTTATTAAAAATGAAAAATTAATTTTTAATACATGATCTTATATATATATATATGTTTTGAGGCAGTCTATTATCAAGTATTCTCAAATAGTGAAAAATAAATAAAAATAATAAAATAAAAACTCAAAAAATTATTTGTGATTGTTTATTAAATAATAACAATCATATATATATATATATCAAGTATGAATATAAATAAAAATAATAAAATATTTTAAGTTATTACATGTTATCATTCTATATGGTCTTCAAATGTATCAATGGATTAGTTGAAATGAGTCCCTCCTAGCATCCTCCTATATTCTACATACTGAATAAAAAATTATAATATATTTTTTTAACTGTCATATTTTACGTTCATTAGATGTTACTTGTATGATGGGGGTTCAAAAATTCGTAACTTGTTTAATGATGAAAAGAGTATTTTAGTAGATCAATAATAGATATACATCTAGAAAATATTATAAAATATATATCAGTTTGTATGAATTAGCCATAATAATTAGAGTAAATTATATATATAATTAGATAAATTTACTAAATATTACAACAATAAGTATGATAGTTAGTGACTTTTGTATGGGGAAATGATAACTTTTTTTGATGTATATGTTTTGTTAAGGCTGTCCCAGGGTTTGCTTTAGGAAGAAAATGTGAGAGAGTAGAGATGGAGAAGAAATGTTGAAACAGAAAAAATATTGTTATAAAAAATGAAAAATTAATTTTTAAATACACATAATCTTACACACACACACACACACACACATGTTTTGAGGTAACTTATAAGTTGGGTATTTTCAAATAATGAAAAAAAAAAAAATAATTAATTTACTAAAAGTTCAAAAGAAATAATTTATGATCATTTCTTAAATACTAAGTCATTGTCGAGAATATATTTTTTATTATATATTGGTAGTAATAAACTTAAAACTCAAGTATGAGTATATATAAAAGTAATAAAATATTTTAAGTTATCATATATTATTATTTTACACGATCTTCAAATATATGAGTAAATCAGATAAAATAAAATTTTCATAATACCCTTCTGTAATTCTAAATAGAAAATGCCAATATATATTTTTAATTAACATGTTTCATAATTAAATGAGCCGATGAATATAATAGTATGTGATTTTAATCTATTTTCACCAATATTTTATTCATAATATTAAAAAATTTATAAGTATAATTATAAAATGATTTATATAAGTTCAAATATAATTTAGACTTTTAATCAAAACTTAAATATTTAACTAATAAATTTTAATTATATATTTAAAATTTTATGAAGCTTTTATATTCTTTATTATAAATAATTTTCTTTATTTTTTTAATCATTAAATCTCATCACTCATAAATATTATGAAGGTAAGGTTTATTAGTCTTGACTTATTGAAACATTTCATACATGGAAATTGTAAAAACAAGGATATAATTAACATCCATCTCATACGTTCACTACATCTTTTTTTGTTGATATAGTTTTTTTTCTTCACTTATCATTAATTGTTTAAAGTCATTTTCTATTGTCTTAAATTATTTAAATATAATAATTGTTAAAGTAAATTGTGTTTTAGTTATTGAAAGTAACTTCAACTTGTAAGTTATAATGATTATTAAATATTTATAATCTCATTGCATGGTTCATAATAAAAATTTTGATTAAAGAGACATTACTTGAAACTTGATAGATTCAATAATATTGATGGTTCACATATATTTTTCAAATCAAGATTGAGAGTATGAGCCACACAAGAGTTTAAAAGACATGACATAATTTTGCTTTCATAATGTGTTTTACTATTTTACATGCTACAACATTATCAAATATAACTTGAATTGCATTTTGAGAATCAATCTCTGGTATAGTGTTTATCTATAAATCAATTATAGAATTCTTGTTCTTAGTCTTTCTTTTATAGTTTATTACTTTCAAAAATATTGATCTACTTTTTGAAACTGCCATGATATTAATAAGTAGTTTTAAAGTCTTTCTTTGATCTTCTAATCATTCATTACTATAAATTTGTACTCGTCTTTTATTCAAGTCTTCTTGATTAGTTCTAATAAATTTTCGATATTACTTTTGTCATTTTGCAATATTATAGTTTTTAATGCATTATAGTGTGATGATATATAATTTAGAAGTTGACTTGTACTTTTAATTGATTAGTGTGATGAGCATAATAAGGATTTCTAACAAAGTGAAAAGATAACTCTCAATACAAAACATACTAGGTATTTCACTATCAACTATTTCACATTCATATTAAATACCTTCTTAATTGATTTAATAAATGCCTATCTCTTTTTTGGATCATTAGTACTACTATTATAACAAGAATTATCATAATTAGATGTTGCAATATTTGATGTGATTAAAAGAACATGCTTATGATAAGAATGAATTAGGCAAATTTCATAAAATTTACATATTTGCATTCATTAAAGTTTAAAATAAATTATATAAAAATCTAATCTAATTGTTTCTCACTTTTTATAATAAACTATAATAAGCTGTGAACATAAAAGGCAATTAGGCAAATAGTTGTACTAATAAATTAATATTATATGGATACATTTGTATGTCATTATTTGTATTTGCAACAGATAAATCAGAACTTACAAAATAAATTCAGGAATTACAAAAGAGAGTTGTACTAATTCATATTCTCTTTTACTAAATAATATTATTTATCAAATAGTTTGTCTTTGCAACAATGCAATTCATCAGTAGCATTACTGGATTTGCACACCCAATTAACTAAACACCCTCTTTGGTTATTGGAACTAGTTTGGCAGCCCTCGACTCCCCCTTTCCTCTTTCTTTATAGAGTTCTCCCCCATGCACTTTGTCATCCCTGTGACATCAATTTTTAATAGATTTTAACCTTTCACACCCTAGAAATTGATTGATCCTTGCCTGAAAAAAAGAAGAAAGAGAACTAAAGCACACCTTTTTCCTGGTGTCGTAGTATGTCTGTCTTTGGCATTGTGACTCACTCTCTTTTCTTTGTTGACCAATCTAGTTTCTTGTGTGTGGTTTTTGTGTTTTTGTTTTTTTTTTTTGAGAAAAAAAATTATGTCCTTTACTTCGAGGAAGTAGGGCAAAAGCAAGTTTTTTAAAGCCCAAAGAAAAAATGGCTGATGAAATTTGTTAGCCATGTTAGACCTACTATTTGGTCAATTGTACTACATGTGGTATATCAGATATATATCAAATGTTTGTTCGGCATGTGTCTGCTTGTCTATGTGTCCAACATCTAGACACTCCAAAAGGTTGTCGTATGCGTGCTTTAAAGGTCAAAAGTATATCTCCAGTGGATTAATAATAGACATACATCTAGAGGAGATCTTATTTGTAGAGAAATATGTGTAATTTATGTTACTCAATCCCTAGGAAAGTTTTTTGTTTGGGCTTTAAAACCCGTGTATAAATATTTGAAGATGAAAAAACAAAGTCACAATCTTATTGTTTGATAAAATAATTGATACAAAATAAATTATGATAAAATTTTGATACATATAATATATGTTAATAGAAAGGGCTCATTATTGTTATTGCCATGCACCTTGGCCATGCAATGGTGTCATTGACCACAATAGTATCCAAAGCTTTTAATTTGTACAAATGAAGTAAATATAATATATTTTCTCTAACATGGTATTGACTTTCAAATCTACAACCCAAGAATTAGGAGTGAGGCAGTAAGCAAAGAGGATAGTTAATGTAGAAGTGTCTCAGCTTAAGATAATAGTACCCAAGGAAAGAAGTATGACATACTCTTAAGGAAATATAAGTATAATAAAATTAGTAGATATGATCATAGAGAATCTTGTTTATGTAGGTTCAATAATTAGCTATATAGTCCTTGAATCACAAAAAGGCAATCATAGCTTGGAATGCAATATTCAAGATGTTTCCTAAGTTTGTATTATAGGTGTCAAATGGGCTTGGCGGCTCGTGCCCGGCTCGAAGCCTGGAATGGTTCAGGCATGCTTGGCCCAACACGGCATGCTACAGTATCGTGCTTGGGCTTGTGCATGGTGGATCCTCGACACGAATCATGCTTGCCTATGGTATTTGCCTTTTTGGAATTCATGTCGTGCCATGCATGTGGGTATGATACGGGTGATCACGCACCAAGTGACGCCCGACGAGGGGACGATGCGACGATGCTTGACGAGCAATGGCTTGGTATGCTTGACAGGTGATGACAACGCTGTGTTCGAAATCTTAATTTTCTAAAAAAATGCTCAATTGGGCAATATACAGAAACAACAGAAACACAGAAAAACAAGCAATATATATCCCAATCCAGCATGCATCCACGATAGAATCAAAAAAATGAGAAATCAACACCTAAAATAATGTGGTTCTCTAGTTGTTCAGTACGACTAGCTACATCCACCAGAAAACGCTTATGCGTTACAGATTAAAATCAAACAAAAATATCTTACAGTATGCAGCACACAGAACAGTCGCGATAAATTTTTGCAGAGAGAAGAGAGAGAGACGATGAACAGTTCTACTGGTCCAAAAATAGCCACCCAAAAATAAAAGTACAGAATATTTTATATTAAAAAAATCTCTCGGTAAATTTAACCGGAGCGAGTCGGATCATGGAATGGATCATGCTCTGCACCAAAAATTTCGGCA
The DNA here is from genome assembly GCA_029783825.1 of Sapria himalayana. Classification (NCBI taxonomy): domain Eukaryota; kingdom Viridiplantae; phylum Streptophyta; class Magnoliopsida; order Malpighiales; family Rafflesiaceae; genus Sapria; species Sapria himalayana. The sequence goes on along the minus strand of JAREIK010001563.1, from coordinate 9,265,460 downwards.
TTCTGATCAGACAGCAGGACCTCCGTTATTGTGCTATTGCTGTATCCCCGGTCTCTTAATATTTCTTTTCCTGTACTTGCATGAAAATATTAAAACAGAAAAAAATATTTTGTTATACAAACAGATTATTAAATAAAAACAAATTACATATACAGTATGTTCGACCATACCTGAACTGGCCGACCCAAATCGGTCTGAAATCGGACGGATTTGGGCCGTGGGCCGTGCCGGGCTTACCCTCTAAGGAACCGTGTTGTGCCTGGAAAGCCACACCCGTTGCCGGTTGGACCCGTAAAATTGGGCTGTGCCTTGCCTAATTTGTCTGACACCTCTAGTTTGCATTAATCTCTCACATAAAGAATAACTCATTATCAACTTTCTCCATCCTAGAGTACTTCTGTCTGCTCTTAGAGCTTTCTCATTGTTACTGTGTGATGAAAATATTATAGTATTATGATTAATCATATCAATTTTGCATGCCCACATGAACAAAATCCAACAAGAGCACAACTTGGATGAGAAGAAACAATATTTTGTTTCTGACATACAGAACCCAACCAATATTGCATTCATGTACAGAGTGCTCATTATGATGCCCATGCTTCTTGCTTTTACTCGTGACACATGCATGAACTGATGATGCAATTTCATTTGCTCCATGGGTGATTGAGCTCAAAAACCCATTACCCGAGAGGTGATCTAGTTCCTTTACATGCAGAGGTGACAATATTAGCTGTCTAAGAGAGCCTAAATCACAAATTTCGCAGGCTTCACTAGAGATATTACTGTAGTGATCCACATGCACAAGTCATTGATAACATAGGCAACACAATGCCTTCTCCAGGAAAATTTTCAAAATCAAACACATTCTATGGCTTCAACTCTATGGAAGCTGACCGTCTGTAATCAACAAGGGCACCTGCTAGTGGGTGATTTGACTTGCTTTCATTGCTTGATGCTCAGTTTAACAAAGAGTCTAGGCAGACATCATATTGGAGAGATTGGAAGTAAGTGACTGCAGATTCACCTTTTGTTATGCTATCAGTTTTGTCAAAAGCCACAATCTCATAACATGAAGCTTGGAAAATGTCTCAAAAAAGTCTCCTCCTTTAGCTTAGAGGTGTCAAATGGGCCGTGCTGCGCCTACACGGTCCGGTTTTTGGAGCAAGGCAATGTTATATTTTGGCCAGCCCGACACGGCCTGCCGACCCAAATCTGGCTGGATTCGTGCTGGGTTGGGCTGAGTCGGGCCGAGTCAGGCCGGTTTGGCCCCAAGTCTCCAGCCTAGCCTAGCCTAGCATAGCTAAATCTAGGTGCTTAGGACTAGGTCTTAGGACTTTGAGTTCGAGACTTCGAGTCTAAGACCGACTCGCAAAATTGCTCTCGTGACTCGACTCACCATCTTGATCTCGGAATTGTGGAAGTGGAATGTTGATAAATAAATTATTTTATAATTTTTTTTATAAATTTTATATTATAAGTTATTATTTATGAGTTGCGATGTTAGTGCGACATTATATTATATTATATTATTTATTTATTTTATATAATGACAAATAATAAATCATAAAAAATATAAAAAAAATATCTCAATTCTTTATTAATCATATAATGTAAAAATAAATAAAATAATACAATGTCATAACTCATAAATCATAACAACATAAAATAAATATTGCCAATCTAAATCATAAATCATAATAATAATGCAAGCAGCAAGCTCAATTGTCTTAATCTCAATGTAAACTGGTAAAAGTATGTAACTGATCATCATCTCCATCGCCATTAGCATCGTGTAAACATCTAATAGTATCACTAGTAGTGAGTTTAATCTTTTCAAAGTTTCACGAGTCATCATCTGCCAGTAACTCTTCCGCTCTTATTTTAACATGATTATGGATGTTTAATGTCGAATCATCCCAATCCTTCATATATGCTAGTTTTTCAATGATATTTAGTCAGCCTCAATCTCATATCCGAAATCATATTGAATACAATAGAAAAAGTATGCTTTGATGTTACGTTCAACACTAGAGAAGTAAGTAGATCCCGTGTCATTTAGACAACATATGATAGGTAGACTCATATAAGTTTCATCATTATAAAATATCAAGGTTTTTGTTATTATTATGTAATCTGATTGAGTAGTAATTGATATCTAAGTATCAAGATAGTTTGTTTCAATTTGATGGTTTATCTTTTCATTTTTTCTTTGCTAACTGAATCAAAAAGTCATTATTTCTGATTAAGATATTTATATTCGTACTTGGAGCATGATTATAACTATTATTATACCTAGAATCGTAACATGTAAAAAACTTAGTTAACTTCTCGTGAATAAACTATTTAGGATGATAATCTTAGTTAATACACGAGGATATGTATGTCAAAATATTTTCTATCCCTTCTATCTTAATCCTAGGGTCCACCTAAACAATAAAGAGATGAAACAGTGGACCTGTATTTTAAGTAATTGATTTCATCTCAACTGTCATATCACTAAATATCAGGTCATTCCTAAACTTTCTAAATATATTATTAATATTACATTTGCATCTGAGTATAATGTAAGTCATGAGAATATAAACTGACGAACATGTGTTTATCGTATCATAAAAAAATTTTAGGAATTTTATAAATAAAATTCTTGTATTACAGTCATTATCATAAATAATAAGTTCATTACTTTTAATATTAATGTAGTTCAATATCACATATTTATATCTAATACATGATTCCAATATTAGGTATGTATAATTCCAACAGTCTCTCATATATGTTTGGAATTTTTTCTATTTTAGATTCACAGATAAATATAGACTATCAAACTTCTGTTGTCTGCTAGGTATCTGAAGATATTTTAGTAAGTTATATGTTTTTTTTTAAATGGGAGAAACAACCTTACTCCCCACTTGTACTATGAGGTTAATGATATGACATATATATTTAAAGTAAAAAATATCTCTTAATGGTTAATCTCTAATAGTTCTAATAAATATATTAATGATTATTTCTTTGTTAGATGCGTTATCAAATGTGATTTTATATATTTTATTTTATATATTATTTTTTTTAAAGATTCTTATCATCCATTCATATATAGAGGTGTCAAACGGGCCATGCCTAGCTGGCCCCAGCACGGTTTTAGGCCGCCCAACCATGCTTTTGTACCAGGTAAGGCACGACATGGTTACTATACTGTGTCATGCATGGCCTTGCACGGTTCTGTGAGGTCAGGCTTGACACTGGCCCGCGGTCTGAAATCTGCTGGGTTCGGCCCATTTTGGGTAGGTCCAAGACCCTAATTTTTTTAAAAAATATGTTTTGAGGCATCTCGCCGCACCTCCGCACCATTGTCGCCCTCATGGGGCTTGGCTAATCTCGCTCGTCAGGCGTCGACTCATCTGTACCACACTCGGTGCGTGTTCACGCATACAGTGCCCCCGTGCTAGCCCCTCGTGCATTGCTTGGCATGGCATGTGAGCCGAATTTTCTCGGCCTTGCACGAGCCTGAGCACGGCACTGTAGCATGTCGTGCAGGGCCGGGCGGCCTGGCCCGTTTGACACATCTACTCATATATGGCCGGACTATAATGAGAATAAAGAATCTCTGAAAAATTGAAAATCTTTTTATTTAATATTCATTTAAAATCTACATAGTGAATAATGAGGCATACATATGATGCATTATCGTGATTAATCTAGATATCATATATCATAAATACCATGCTGCTATATTTCCTAAATTTATTAGTTATTATTTTTTTTAATTTATAATATTTTAATGTCATTCCTAGATGCTAATCTATGAATCATACGATATGCATGTTGCAAATAAGTTTGTATAATACTGACTATTTTTGGATTATTCGAACATCAAATAGGAAGATCAATCGTGATAATCAGTTTGATCATGTCTTCTTTCCCTAATTCATTGTGGTATATAAAGTGATCAATATAAAAGTTGAACTAGATCCAACCCCAAAGATCTCATTATTCAGTTAAGTTTAACTATTATCTAATGCACCATATTATTTGGTGTATTGTTCGGTATGTCTTTTTAGGTATTCAGTTCCACATCCACTTCAATACGTTAATATTTTCTAATAATATTTGCATTGTGTTGATTCTTCATCGATATACCTAATATTTTTTATTTGTACCATATTAAATTGAATCTAAACATTAGATTTTATTTTAATTTTTTGTTTTTTAGATATTTGGGCGGAAACAATGAAAAAAATATAATTTTGGTCTCAGTCCTTTCCTGTAGGCATAGAGTTAATATTAATATTGTTCTTGTCATTAAATTTATAATTTGTTATTTTATATTTTATTAGTTTATTAATTTATAATAATATTATATATTCTATTTTTAAATTAAATATTATTGATATTAAATTATTAATAAAAATTAAATTTTAAATCTAATATACAATTTTAAAAGTTATACCTGTTCTGTCATTTATGAGATGCCGAAAGCTGATATTCGATGTCCTCAGTCTGTACCAGGACTCGAGAACGAGAGGAAAGACGAAAGCCCACACGAACAAAACTCCAAGAGGAGGAGAGTTCGCACCCGATGTCTGTTGTTCGCACCCGAGTGCCAGGCCTTGTGCTTGGCTCGGCACGAGGCCCTGAACCTCTTTGCCCGACATGGCATGAGCCGTGCCTTGAACCGGCAAGACACGGTTCTGGACCGTGCAGTGACAGACAATGCATGGCTCAGTTGGGTCGTGCCTCATGCCTGCTTCGGGCTACAATGCCTACTTGACATCTCTACTTTAGCTTGAAGATCTGGTGCTGCAGCATTGGTCAATGCATAGAAAGTTGTAACTAGAGGTGTCAACCGGCCCGACACGAGGCACGACACGGTTCGGCCATGCCTGGGCCGGCCTGGCACGAGAATATCCCATGTCTGGGTAAGGCACGGCCCGTGCCGTGCCGAGGCCCTATGTTGCACGGACACGGATACGGACACGGGGATACGACACGGCAGGATACGAGGATACGACAAATTTCAAAAAACTAGGATACGGATACGGCTAGGACACGACATGAAAAAAAAATTAAATATAAATATTATCCATTAACATAAATTTAGATAAATAAAAAAAATGCTAAGATATTTTGATAAATAAAAATTTAGAGGGCTTAAATAAAATTAAAATAAATTATTTGTTTATTATATTTTGTATATATATTAAACAAACAATAATAATTAAAATATAAAAAAAAATATATTTAAGCCCTCTAACCCCTGCTCCATCCCGTTACAGCTTCTAACTCTCTCTAACATATATTTTAAATATAGTATTTTAAAATAATTTAAAATACAGTATTTTAAAATAATTTAAAATACAGTATTTTAAAATAATTTAATATACAGTATTTTAAAATAATATAAGATATAGTATTTTAAAATAATTTAAAATTCTGTTTTTTAAATTAATTTAAAAAAAATTTAAACCTCTAACACCCTCTCTCCCCTCCCCCCTCCCCCGTCCAGAATCTTTTCTCCCCCCTCCCGAAAATCCCTCCCGAAACCCCCTCCACCCCCCTCCCGATAATCACTCCCGATAATCCCTCTCGAAACACCCCCCCCCCCTCCCGAAACCCCCCCTCCTCGAACCCCCCTTCCGAAACCCCCTCTCGAAACCCTCTAACGACGTGTCTGGAGGTAAACGATTGTTTCCGAAAAACTCGTCGGATACGTCTTCGACGCGTATCCCATACGCCACGTGGCGTATCTCATACGGATTTGTGTCTGATACGCCACGTGGCGGGTCGGACACGTATCCGACCCGTGTCCGACCCGTGTCGCCGTGTCCACGTGTCCGACACATTGACACGGCACTCCCTAGCCGTATCCGTACAACACAACCGAGGCCAATCGGGCCTCAATCCTCATGCCATGTCTGACCCAGCATGGTTTGGTGGCATGTGGCATGACCCGTAGGCATGGTCGTGGTCACAGTTCACACCCAGCCCCGGCATCCCGCACCCACAGTCCCACACCCACTGACCTGCAGACCTGGCTAGGACTAGGTGGCTCCCGACTTCTCGCACCCTCACGAGTCACGAGTCACGGGTGGGTTAACGATGACTCGGGACACAGGAGTCGGGCCAAGCCAAGCTTCCCGCAAAAAAAGACTGCGGGTCGGGTCTAATCAGACCTGACCCGCGGCCCCCCGACCCGATTCCCCCCCAAGGGGCAAAATTTTTTTTTTTAAAATGTTGTCGGTGGATCTTGCCTCCAACGGCTAGATGGTAGAATCTGAAGGCCCTCATGATTTTGCCCCCTGAAATATTAAAAAAAAACAAAAAAAATGACTTTTTTAAGAAAAAAATATTTTCTTTAATCTATAAAATTATTCTCCCATCTCTATAACATTTATGACTTTAATAAACATTTATTCTCTCAAATCTCACATTTTTTCTCTCTCAAAACTCTTGCTCCTCTCTCTCGGGACTCAGGAAGTCGTGATTTTGTCATTTGGCTTGGCTTTTCTGGAATCCCAACTCGAGTTTTGAATTTTTAGCTAGACTGTAGTGTACCGTGCACGTGATCGACCTGACTGTTTTACCGGATAATTTATTTTAAGTTTTTTTTTACTCTCTCTCTCTCTAGTCTCTTTCTCTAGTCCTAAAATAGTTAAATCTAAAATTTATCATCTAGTCTCTAAATAAGTGTCATGTTTAACAAAAATCCTAAAAAATGACAAATACTAATGAAACATATTTAAATTTAGAAAATAAAAATTTTACACAGAGGTCTGAGGCTGCTCAAACTTTGGTTTTTCCAGTCATCTTAACCTAAACTTCTAAAAAAAAAACCAGAGGATTTTTGTAGTTCGGACTCATTTTAATATTATAAAACAAAAAAAAATATTAGGGATAAGGAAGAAAAAATGACAGTGCAAATATTGTATGAGAATTTTAACATGTAAAAGTTCGTTTGAGACTGGGCACTTTAAGAGACATACCGAATTATGCACCAAAAAATATGGCCCATTAGATCTTAGGCAAATCTAACTTGCCACTGTATTTTTTGAGACTGGATCGAGTTCAATCTTAAATTTACTCCCTTCATATACTCAAGAGAGTTGGATAGGGACGATATGACCAGACTTATCACACTGATGGGTCATCCGATCAGATTTTCAGAAGATCCAAGGGTAGTGCGCATAATACAGACATATTTTTAGCCTGCTTATCGTAGAATTCATAGGTTCATATCTAGGAATGACATACTAAAATTATATAAGTTAGAAAAATAAAAAAATAATTGAATTTATGACATATATTGGAGTGATGTCCGTGTCGTCCTATATCTAGACAAATCACAATGAATCATCTTATGCATGTCTCACCAGTCACTATGTAGATTCTAACTGGACTATGAATAAAATAATTTTAGGATTCTCTGAGATTCCATCCTTATGATGGCCCGACCAGTTTTGAGTGTATGATGAAAATCTTTATGGAATATAAAATTCAAAATAAAATTTTTAGTATCATATTCGATAACGTATCTAAAAATAGAGTAATGATTAACATGTTTGTTAGGAATATTAGATACGTACCTTTAGTGGAGATTTTTCATGTCAGATGCATGTGTCACGTGATTAACCTGATTGTTCAAGCGGGTATGAAGGTGTGTTCCCCCGCGTTGGATAATAGACGTAATGCACTAAAATATATTCATACTCTTCGTAGACAATAAGAGTTTGGTAGTCTCTGTTTGTCTGTGAATCTTAAGAAGAAGAAATTCCAATCAGATGTGAGACATCATTGGAATTACATGTACCTGATGTTGGAATCATGTGTTGAATACGAACACGTGATATCCAACTACGTCAATAAATAAGTGATGAACTTATTATTGACGACATTGACTGGGCTTCAGGGATTTCATTTATGAAATTCCTAAAGATTTTTTATGATACGACAAACATGTGTTCATTGGTTTATACGCCCATGACTTGTATTGCACTCAGGTGCATATGCAACATTAGTAGCATGTTTAGGAAGTATCAAGCTTACCCGACACTTAGCCATATGGTTGCAGAGATGAAAGCCAAGTACTTAAAGTACTAGTCCACCGTTTCATCTCTTTATTGCCTCGCTGCATGCATGGACCCTAGGGTTAAAGTGGAATGGGTAGAACATACCCTGACTTATATTTACTCTTGCATTAACTTGGAAGACCCACCTGAAGGGTTCATTCACAAGAAGTTGATTGACCTGTTCACATACTACGATACTAGGTATGGTGGTGGTAGTGATCTTAGTGACATTGTGATTACAGACATGGATATCTTGTTTTGAGATGATTTTTCCATTCAGCTAGCGAGGGGAAAACGTCCGGGTAGACCATCACATAGGAACGAGCTTTCTCGGTACTTAGATATCGATTACTGCTCAATCCTATCACATTCTGATACTAAGAATCTTGATATATTACAGTGATGAAAATCATATGAGTCCGCCTTTTCCGTGCTATCTAGGATGACACGGGATCTAATGACTCCTCCGATGTCGAGCGTATTATCGGAATTTATTTTTTCTGTTGCAGTGAACGTGATTTCAGATAGCAGATCGAAATTACGTCCAGATATTATTGAGGCCTTGGCCTGTATTAAGGATTGAGAGGATTCGAGGTTTAGCATCTATGATTGTGCTGGAGCTGGGACTGGGACAAAGACTGTAGCCGCATCCATTGCGAAAGTTGAAGATTTGATTGCTGATAATGATGATCCATATGATACTGATCTTGATGTTGCGGCTGATGATGCTCATGATATGTCGATTGATGATTGTTGATGATCTATTACTTTTTAATTTCGATGTTTTGTTTTTTATTGATGGTACGTTTTATTTTTACGTTACTTTGAAACTTTAATTTGTTTGGTTCGGACATTCAGTATCTATTGGTTTGCTTTTGTTTTTTTTTCTTTTTAATTTTTTTTTCATGAAATTTTTTCCTTAATTTATTTTTTTGTTTAAATTTTTTATTTAAAAATTTATCACTCTATAATTTAATTCTAATAAATTATAAACTAATTTTATATTAAATTATAAAAAAAATTTAAACTATGTAATTTATTAAATTTTTATCAAATTTTATTTTATAAATTTAATATATTATACATTATCTATACTTTTATATATAATTTAATATATTTTTAAATTAAACTAAATTATAAAACTCTAAAAATTTTAAAATTTTTTTTTTTAACTGGCCGTATGGTCTGGTTTGGCCTGACCGGGCGTAGCCCGGCACAACACGGCCCGCTGAGCCATTGGGCCGTGCCGGGCCTGGCTTTTATAAACTGTGCCGGGCTAGTCACGAAAGCACGGCCATGCTCTAAAAAAACAGGCCGGGCCGGCCAGGCCCGGCCTGTTTGACACATTTAATTGTAACTGCTGTGGACAGGAGCAGAGCACATGGGCATGCACCAACTAAGATGACCAATGCTAACCTAAACCACTGGTCATGGTCATGAGCTCCTAACACAATGAGAACCACAGAAAAGCTCCCTGATATAATTTAATCACCAGAGTGTAACATTGAGTACATTTGTTGATGATTCTTTGTGTTTTAGACCTGTTGCTTTGAACTTCTTGTACTAGCTTCACTCTTTTAGGTACAACACTGTCGTTAGCTACAGAAGTAGTTCTGAAATGAATATATCCATTTAGGTTGATGGTACCAGTTCAGACAGGATCATCCTTGTTTCAGAACTGAAAATGATTCTTCAGCTAGAGTTTTTTCATCATCCTCTCATTTCCAATCAACAACAACCCCATCGGTCGAGATGATTTCTCCAACCTTAACTTGTACAAGTGTTTACATTGACTCGATCAGCATCAACTTCATCCCCTGTGAATGCTAACACTGCCTTCCTTTGAGCCACGTCAATCAATGATAACATTACCTTATTAACCTTTCAGCTTGCCCTTGACTCCAACCATTCTGCAATGGAGAACAAAAAGATGATAGTCCATGCTTCAACATAATCATTTATGGTGATCATTCCCATCACAGCAACAAGAGTGATAATGTTGGAGTCAAGCCGGAGATGTCATATGGAAGCCGATCCTTTAAGGATAATGGGAAATATTCCAGTTTCCAATGCGCTGAGAAAGAGGCATTGGAACGGATGATAAACATAGAAGGATGGCTTGGCCATTTATTCTTCTGACCAGCACATGCATTTCCTTGTATTGTTGCATATAGCTTTGCCTGATCTAGAGCGTTCACAATTTGAAGCTGAGAAAGAAGATTATGATCGTGTACTACAATGAGCATTCTTGTTGGGACAATGACCTAGAAGTCTTTCACACTAGCAAGTGGCTCATGGATACTGTCAATCAGAGGAACCTCAGAAGAACAACGAAGATCCAACACGTCGAAGTAGCTCTTCAGCACCATTTCTTCTTCTCTGCTTCTTTCTTCCTCTATCGCCATTCAGCATGCATTGCTAGCACATCTCACAGCAAGATGCAAGGCAAAAAGCAGCCCACATGGATTATTCAAATTTCACGTAATCTGATGGATTGTGCAAATGCATTATCACGGCGTCGATGTAGTTGACATCAATGCCTACACATACAGTTCTGTCGCATACAGTAAGTGTGTGACAGTGGGGGAGAGATGACGCATAATGGGCGCCAACCTCTCCCCCTAGGGTTCTCAGCCCTTTCCTAATCAAACTCCCAAGGGTTTCTTGCCCCTTGGGTAATCTCCCTCTGCTACTATGTAAAAGTTTGAGACAAATAACAATAAACTTTTTAAATTCTCTTGAACTTAACATAAATCAATGCCCTTATATAGAGGAGCAATATAACCTGGGCAGCCCACAAGTTGGATGTTCTCATCAAATACATCAAGTAAAGTCAAAAAAAAAATGGTAAAAAAGTAAAAAAGAAAAAAATAACTTATTTTTTTTTTGTTGAACTTAAACATCAATAACTTTGAAGGATCTCGGGATTTTCAATTTTCCTATAATTCAGGGATATTTTTTTCTCCAAGAGCAGAACATGTTAAAACTATAGTTATTTGATCTTTGCTTTGTTTTTTTACCTTTGTAGAATTCTTTGATATGATTTAAAGTTGTATTTGGCTAAGTTCAAAAGGAAACCCATTTCATCCATGTTAAAAAATTTGTTTGAGATCATAACCAAAAGAACATGCTTCAAACATAAAGACAATTTCCATTGGTTAGCACATTCACTGTCAACGTCGTTGTATTCTCAGTAGAGGTGTCAAACGGGCCGGCCCGACACGGACATGCACGTTTTTTAAGGGCACGATCGTGCTACCGTGCCGTGCCCGGCCCGGCACGGTTTAAAAAGAGCCGGGCCCGGCCTGCCCATACAGGCCAGGGCAGAGGCAGACCCGAGCGGTCGAGCCAGAGACTAAGAGAGAGTGAGGCAGGCCGCACGGCCAGACAGAATATTTAAAAAAAAAAATTCATATATTGTAAATTGTATTGCTTAAGTGTAGAATATTAAATATAAATATTTTTAAAAATGTTAAAAATAAAAATTAAATAAAAAAACAAAGTTTAGAAATTTATTTTTTTTATCAAATTCAAATTAATTTAGATTTTATTATATTTATTTATTATATATTAAAGTTATTAATTTTTAAAATAAAATTTAAATCATAAAAAAAATAAATCAATACATTATGTTAGTAAAAATAAAAATTAAAAAAAATTAAACAACACAAATGAAAAATTACCAATCATCCATTTGAAACCGATGGTCCGAACCGAACAAAATAAGTATAAGTTTCAACACAACGTACAAACAAAGCGTACAAATACAATCAATAAAAAAACATCGAAAAAAAAACAGAAGATAATCATCAATCGTCAATCGGCATATCATAAGAATCATCAGCTGCAACATCAAGATCAGTATCATATGGATCATCATCATCGGCAATCAACTCCTCCGCCATCGTAGTGGATGTGGATGCGACTGCAGTGTCTGTCCCAGTCCTAGCTCCAGCACGATCATGGATGCTAAACATTGATTCCTCCCAATCCTTCAAACATGCCAAGGCCTCAATCATATCTGGACGTAATCTCGATCTCCTATTCGAAATCACGTTCGCTGCAACAGAAAAAGCAGACTCCGATGCTATGCTCGACACCGGATGAGTCAGTAGATTTCGTGCCATCCTAGATGGCACGGGATAGGTGGACTCATATGATTTTCACCACTGTAATAAATCAAGATTCTTAGTATCAGAATGTGATAGGATTGAGCAGTTATTGGTATCTAAGTACCGAGACAGCTCGCTCCTATGTGATGGTCCACCCCTACGTTTCCCCATCGCTAGCTGAATGAAATAATCGTCATCTCCGAACAAGGTATCAATGTCCGTAATCACAGTCTCACCATCACCACCACCATACCTAGTATCGTAGTATGTGAACAGGTCAGTCAATTTCTCGTGAATGAACCCTTCATGTGGCTCTTCCAGGTTCATGCACGAGGAAATGAAAGTAAAGGTGTTTTCTACCCCTTCCACCTTAGCCCTAGGGTCCATGCATGCAGCGAGACAATAAAGAGATGGAACGGTAGACTAGTACTTCAAGTACTTGGTCTCCATCTCTGCAACCATATGGCTAAGCGTCGGGTCAGCTCGATACTTCCTAAACATGCTACTAATGTTGCATATGCACCGGAGTGCAATGCAAGTGGTGGGCGTATAAACCGATGAACACATGATCGTCGTGTCATAAAATATCTTCGGAAATTTCATAAATAAAATTCCTGAAGCCCAGTCAGTGTCATCAATAATAAGTTCGTCACTCTTACTATTGACGTAGTCGGATATAAGGTGTTCGTATCCAATACATGATTCCAACATCAGGTATGTGTAATTCCAACGATGTCTCACATTTGATTGAAATTTTTTCTCCTTAAGATTCGTAGACAAACAGAGAGTACCAAACTCTTGTTGTATGCGAGGAGTGCGAATATACATGGGTGCATTGCGTATATTTTTCAACGCGGGGGAACACACCTTTATACCCGCTTGAATAATCAGGTTAATCACGTGACACATGCATCTGACATGAAAGATCTCTCCTAATGGTGCGTCTCTAATATTCCTAACAAACATATTGATCGCTACGCCATTATTAGAAGCGTTATCGAATGTTACACTAAAAATTTTATTTTGAATTTTATATTTCCTAAAGATTTTCATCATACCCTCAAAAATGGCCGGGCCATCACGAGGATGAAGAATCTCAGTGAATCTTAATTTTTTTATTGATTGTCCAGTTAGAATTTACATAGTGACTCGTGAGATATGCATAAGAAGAATCATCGTGACTTGTCAATATATCGGACGTCAAAGATACCACTCCACTATATGCCATAAATTTCTCAATAATTTTTTGTTTTTCTAACTTATATATCTTTAGTATGTCATTCCTAGATGTAGACCTAGGAATCCTACGATAGGAAGGCTGAAAATAAGTCTGCATGATGTGCACTACCCTCGGATCTTCCAAAAACCTGATCGGAAGACCCATCAATCTGATGAGCCTGGCCATGCCGTCCCTACTCAACTCGCTGGAGTATATGAAAGTTGTAAACTTTGAGACTGAACTTGATATAGTCTCAAAAAATGTAGTGCCAAGTTGGGTTTGCCTAGGATCTAAGGGTCCATGTTATCTGGTGCATAATTTGGCATGTCTCTTAAGGTGCCCAGTCCCAAATGAACTCTTGCATGTTAATAGTCTCATACAATATTTGCACTGTACCATTTCTTGTTCCTCACCCCTAATATTTTTTTGTGTTATGATTTTAAAATGAGTTCAAATTACAGAAGTTCTCCTAGTTTTTTGTTTTTTAGAACTTTGGGTTGAGACGACTGGAGAAACCAAAGTTTCAGCAGCCTCAGACCTCTGTGTAACACTAATATTTTCATTTTCAAATTTAAATACGTGTCAGGTGTATTTTTCATTTTTAATATTTTTTTATTTTTTCCTAATTTTTTCTAGAGAGAGAAACTTTAGAGAGAGAAAGTGAAAAAAAACGTAAAATAAACTACCCGGTAAAAGCAATGAGGTCAGTCACGTGCTAGGTGCACCGCAGCAAGCTCTGATGTTCAAAACTCAAGTTGAGTTTCACGAAAATCCAAGCCGAAAGCAAATTCCCGAGGCCCGAGAGAGAGATGCACGTTTTATGTGAGAGAGAGAAAGTTTTGAGAGGATATATGTTTTTGAAAAACATAAATGGTATAGGGAGGAGGGTAGTATTTATAGATTAAAGATATTAATTTTTTATAAAAAAAGATATTTTTTTATATATTTTTGAATTTTTAATATATATTTAGGGGACATAATCATGAGGACCGTTGGATTCTGCCCCCTAGCCGTTGGAGGCGAATCCAACGGCTGAAAATCAATAATATTTGAAATTTTTTTTTTCCCGTTGGGATTGAGTCGGGAGTCGGTACCGCGGGTCGGGTCCAATCAGACCCGACCCGCGGGCTTTTTTTTGGGAGGGGCCGGGTCACGCCCACGCGTGCCAGCGTGAAACCTATCCGGCACGGGAAGAACCCGTGCCGGGCCAGGCACGGCACGGCTCGTGCCTAAACCGGGCACGGTTCAAAAACGTGCCGGGCCGGCCCAGGCATGGTTGAACCGTGCCTCGTGCCGGGCCGGCCCGGCCCGGCACGGTTGACACCTTTAATTCTCAGCTAATTTTTTAAAACTCAATGTTCTGTTTTTTTCATTTCTTGAGCTAGCCCTACAATTTGTAAAATTAAACAGTGATTAATTTCTGCTTCCTGCAATAATGATTCCTAATGGGACCTTGTAACCTGCACATTTCATTTTGAAAGCTCAAACATCTAGGCTGTAGCCCAAATATTGTTTCTTTCGTCTATGTACGAGATTATTTCCAACATCATGGTCAGATCTAGAAATTTCTATTTTTTCATGTCTTACTGCATTGAAAATCAGATCTTGATCTAGAGGAATAAGACATTCATGTACTTTACATGGAATTCTGTGGTAAGTGTGCAGGATCATTGAGGTGTACTTAGCATACCAGACAGAGGTGTACATTTTATAGAGATGTTTTTGTAAGGATTATTAAAAGGTTTGCTTCCTTTTTATTTTTGAGTACTCAAAATGGAGATATACTTGTTATGATGTGTACTTTATATGGAGGTTTCATTGCACTTGCCTCAGCTGCCCCTGGAGTACAACCAATGAGGTTTGGCACTTAGGAACACCTTGTATCTTTCCCCATCTTTGGTCAGTGGTGCAATGGCAATGGTGGTGGTGCCAGTGGAAAATATTGCAATGATATGAATAAAACTCGTTTTCTATATTCTGTTATGCTCGATTCAAAGGTATAAATTAAAGTAAAAAATTGATTGTTACATCTTTATCCCCTGAACACTTTACTAGAATAACAAAAAGGAAAAAGTATAGGAAAATTAATAATAATGTCAACTATTCAACATGTTATTTGCTCATTAAATTGTGTTTTTCCTTCTGAGAAGCTGCTTTCTTTTTTAGTGTTACTGCTGAATTTGTGTACCTATTTCTTAGCTCACTGTTATTTTTATCTTCATTTTGCAGTTCATTAGGGGCTTAGGGGTTTCCCAGGATAAGATTGAGTGTCATGATGTTTATGGTTTAGACGATGAGCATCTGAATATGGTTCCAAGACCAGTTGTAGCTGTTCTTTTTTTGTATCCCATGACTCCACAGGTATGTTGTGCTTAATTTTCTACTGAGTTAGCAAATATACCTTACTCTCATCCTAGTGATAACATTATCATCCACATATATAATCAGTAACAATTGCTAAGGAATTAAAGAACCAAGCACATAATAATTTGTTTCATGCTGAATCTTTTTTTTTTCACCTTATCAAAAATATAATGAGATGCTAGTCATATCAACCAGTATCATAAACTATCTACATTTTATTTCTTGAAATTTATTAATCAGCTTACTTGCTGTGATCTATTAATTGATGCGACCCACCTTTAGTTTTGTTCAATTAGTGTGAACATGTAAATGATCTGTAAGAACTTATTTTGTTCATTGTTTTATGCTTGATATATTTTTAATTGATTATGCTCCAAATTATGGAACCTTACACATATGAATTTTATCATAAGAATAAAATTAGAAATATGAAAACTAATATTACCTCCATTTCGAAATAATAGTATGATATCGTGCAAGAATTTATTCCGAAATGATGGTCCGATTTGATAAAGTAAAGTTTAATTCATTTGTAAAGTTAGTTTTGCTTCATTGATGGTTTTTTGGTCACAACTGACAGTTACAGGAAGACTCATCGATCCAATTATTTATTATTGATGACTTCCATACACTTCTGAAATGTCAAAAAGACATTATTGAGCTTCTCCAAAGGGTACTGCCGGAAAAAAATTTTCACTAAAACAATGAGCTCATCAATGTACTTATTTGTCTGCTGATGCTGAAGGGACTGGATGACATTGAAGAAGTCAAAATCCAGTTATTTATCATTGAAGTTTACTGTTTACATTTAATTTAACTGGTTTTGAAATCCAGTTAGCGGATTCTGTACGTAACATAACATGGTTAAAGTATACACAAATCGAAAGTTCTCGAAAAGATCTTCGTAAAAAACACAGTCACATGATTTTACTACTATTTGACTTTTTATTTTTAAAGAAGTACATGAATCGGACTATCATTTCGGATCGGAGGTAGTAATTATTTAGTTATTATATATATGAAAGATAAAACTGAGAGAAATATGTCACAGTTTTTATATATGAAGAGGAGAATATATATAATGTTAATTAAAAAGTCTTTAAATTAAAAACTTAATCAATGATGTAAAAAAAAGATTGAATATTAAAGACTGATGAAAATAATTAAAAAAATATGTATAAGTTGAATATATGGGAGTATTTGTTTGATATTCATAGTATTTAAAGAAAAATAATTTATATGATTGATTTTTATTATATCAAAAGTTTAATTTGGTGATGATGATTTTTGAAAATTTTAAAAATAATTATAAAAATTTTGTTGTTGTGCTATTTTCTTAGTTATGTTGCTGCATATTCTTTGATATCGTTTTAGTATCTTTCTTTGTTATTATTTTTTTCTCATCTTCTTCAACAAACATGATCTACTGTCTTATCATTTTAGGAATATATTTTACTGGTTTTTAATTTTTATCAAGTTGGACTTTCTTGTGTATAGAATTAAAAGTTGAAAAATCAATTTTTATAATTATGATAAAATACACTCGTACAATAGGTGAGAGATCTAATCCTATAAATAGAAAAAAAAGTTGGAGCATCACATAAGTTGGGTTCTTCCTTCAAAAAAAGCTAATTTATAATATGACAATGTAAAATAAAAAATCTTAATACTCATTGTTAAGCTGATACGTACATATCTCATACACTTAGATTAGAGAAAAGAAAAGTATGATGAGGTCTTTTCTAGGTTTTTTGGATATATCAACTGGTTGATCTGCTATAGGAATATAAATCGTGATAATGAAATTATCAGGAATTTTTTTCATATGTAATATATCTATTTATACTTTGTTCGCTCGTAAAATTTTATATTGAAAATTACGTGTCTTGTTGCTTAACTATCATAATAGTGAATAATATGAGAAGTAATTAAGTATTTGATATTCTCAAGCTTATGTGTGATCTTGAACTTCACTTCTATACTAGATCTGAATACAAATCATGTATCTTATTTTTTTTGGGAGACATATTACCTCAAGTAAAGTATGATAAATTGTAATATATTTACTTTCTATACAAGTTAATGATCAACTAAATTCTAAAAAATTAGTTAGTTGATGATACTTTTGATTATTAAAAGAAATAATGAAGCTTGAAGATTTTTTCACATGTCTAAGCATGTGAATAACTCTAATTAAGTGAAATTATTCTGAATAATTTATAAAATAATTAATTATATTTACTATATAAATTATAATTGGTATGTTAATTATCAGATAATTATTCTTTTTTATGATTTTTCTATATGTAGTCGAATCAATTAGAGAGCTCATATTAAAAAGAAATTAGTAATTGACCTGATAAAAATATCTAATGGAGCATAATATTAAAAATTAATATCTAGGATATCAACTATATATCTGATATGTAATTACATAATATTTTTTTTCCCGTAAGCTACTTCTATATCAATAAAGTATTTGAGCCTCAAGATTTTTTATTTTAAGTTTACATAAAAATCTTTTTTGAGAGTGATTCTCAATTTATTATTTTTTTATAATAATGATGTTACTCATGTATATAATTAACAATATAAATTTAGCATATGAATTCTTTTGAAAAAATTAAGAGTGAACTATAAGACACTTATATAAATCAAAAAAGATAATTACAAGTGAAGATTTTGCAAATCAAATTCTTGATGATTACTCGACTTCGTACTATATCTTTTATAATTTAAAAATTGAATGTAAATGTAATGTCATTGCTCGAAAATTAGATGACTGTTATATATTCTTTCTCAAGGTTACTATGAATAAAAATATTTATGTCTAATTGATTGTATAGGCATTAGGCTGCAAATGATATAAATGTCTGTATTGAGATTATCTTGTCCCATAGAACAAATATTTTAATAGTTCAATTTAAATATTTGAGTAAATTTCTTTGTGATATGTTTAGCTTGTAGATGAAGTATCTTTTCGTCTGAGTCAACGTTCACTATGAATATTCGCCTACAACTAACAATTGATATTCTCAAAGATTGATATACCTATTTTCAAGTTTTATTAGAGTGAAGAATTTTTATATTTTCAATTATAATCTGGTGTCATTTTAGATAAAATAATATCTCAGTAGTTTTGGATATCCTCATATCATAAAGATAAATAATAAGAGGTATAATTTTTTAGAGTGCATGATTAGAAATGACACATGATCAAAAAAAATTGAGGAATACAGTTAGTTTGTTATATTTTTTTATTTAGTTTTTTTTTATTTTTGATGACAGCATCCGAAATGTGAGTTAATCCAATTATTTTTAGTTATTATATAAAATATTTGTTGTATATATTTTGATATGAGTATTATTATTTTTAGTTTGTGTTAAATTAATTATGGTATTAGAGCAAGCTGTGCATGTGGACAAGTTTTCTTGTTAATCCTAGAATAAACTTATTTGTTTGTTCATGCAATTGCTCAATAGTGTTTGTAGGCAGATAGTAGGCATGCACAGGCACACAAAACATGTGTATAGTGGTGTCTGCAGCCCCACAATAGTGCACGTAGTGGAAATTGTGGTGTCTAATAGTAGTTCTTGTGAAAAAAATCTTTAACTAGGGTTGTTTTGATTGAATTTAAAAAAAGATTAAGCTCCAATTTGACCTGGCAAAAATTAAGTTTTGGTATAATTTTTGTTTTGAAAGAATCCATATGAATTATCATTGATTGAGGAGAGTCTCAATTCAGTGTATTCATTACAATAGGATAAATTATTCTATGAATAATTATATAGGAGTCATCATAAAGTTTATTCACCTTAATGCTTATTTGAGAGGAGTATACAATACTACTCCCCAAGGTAATAACAAATCTTTTCATTTTTTCATATATCATTGATTATTTTATATGTATTTTCACTTCACACTTTTGTATTGTTGGTATTGGAGCAAGTATTTATATTAATAATAATTATATTTTATTTATTATATTTTTTTCTTGTTCTGAAATTATCATAGTTGTCATTGATAAATATTTGAAAGTCATTATATATTATACTATGTTATTTGGATATTTGCTTTTTTTCCCATGATATGCTTGGAGGTGGAAAATGGGCCATATTGGGTCAACTTGACCCATTTTTTAAGGCTCAGTTAAGCCATTGTATTGTGCCCAAAGTTTTAAAAGGCGAAAACGTAAGGCGAGGCGTTTTTGTATTTGTGAGGCGAGGCGTAAGCCTCGAGGCATTGAGGCGTAAACTTTTTGAACCTCACAATATATAATTAATTAATATTTTAAAATATATAAAATAAAATAAAATAACATAAATAAAAACATGAAAATAATTTATTAGGATTATTTAAAAAAAGACATACTAGTTCACTATTTTCACAAAAAACCATAACAAAGTCATAAAATATAAAATGGATTCAACTATAGTAATAGCTTCAAACTTTAACAAAAAGACATAACTAAGTCATGAAATAAAAAGTAGAGTAAATTGTTTCAATTTAAATCCTCCTCTCCAAGGTCATCATCATCCTCATCCAATGTATCAAAAGTAGGAAAATGTCCACTATCATGTAACCCCATTTCATGTAAATCTTCATCTTCATCAATTGGTGTCAAATTGAACTCATTCTCTTTGCATTTGCCTCCACTTGTACCTAGTATAAATCATACAATGATGAGTTCCGGCTAAATGATGCTTGAGTTTATTCACCCCTCCCGCACATCTTTGATTGTAAAATTTACATCTCAAATATTGCTCCCCAGAAACTTCAATAACATATTTCCACACAAAATCTCTTCTTGAATTTTTTGAATTGGAAGAACTCATTCTAAAAAAAACATCAATAATAATATTCACATTTCTATATAACAATATAATTGACTAAAAAATAATAACAAGACATAATTGAAAGGAATTTAAAAATGAAATTTAGAATTTAATTGGTTTAAATTTTAAAAAGCCAATATTTTTTAGAGGAATTTAAAAATCTCTTCTTGAATTTTTAGACAAATACTATTGCATCTTGAATAATCAAAGGCTTTGATTATTCAAGATGCAATAGTAGTTGTCTATTTTTTTTTTTGTAATCAATGTGGCGTGGCCAAAATAAGTCACTGAAATGGCCAAATTAAGCATACAAAATCATACTTTTAAAACTCGCATATGAAATTAATTAAATTAATTAAGTTTATATATAGATATTTTTTTTATAATTTTTATAGGCAACGAAATAATTTTGATAGCCGAATTGAATTAAAAATTAATTTCAGAGTGGGGGACTCCCCCCCTCTGAAATAGTATTTGTCTGTGGGGATCGGGATTTCAAAGTACTGTGGGGGGATCAGGATTTTGAAGGGGGGGATCGGGATTTTGAAGGGGGGGGATCGGGAGGTCGCCGAGGGGGGGAGGAATCGGGATTTGCAGAGGGGGGGGGGTCGACGACAGTGTGTGTGATGGTCGACGACACTGATCGAGATGAAGAAGGGGAAATCGGGAGAGAAGACATACCTGGAGATGGAGCCGAGATGAGATCACCGCTGGAGAAGTGATTCAAACTGGTTGCCGACGTCGCAAAGGTCGATCGATTCAAACTAGACCAGTGTCTTCGTCGACTGTCGACTGAGAAATGGGTCGCCGCTTGAGGTAGGGTTTTGGGTTTGAGCTTTTCTACTTTTCTCCCCAATCAGTTTTCGAGCTTTCGATTTAGTTTGCGAAAGCTTTTGATTTAGTTTTTGTGTTACGCTTTTATTCCGACGCCTCAAGGCGTTTTTCCCACGCCTTGCCCTGAGGCGCGCATCAAGGCGCACCTGGAAAACGCCTTTGAATACTCTGATTGTGCCTAATATTGCATGATTTTTATTATTGGTCATGTCAGGTCGATTTGACACTACCTCATGACCCGAGTGCATAATGTGTCATGTTGAGTTTTGTTGAGTTAGATTCGACTTGGGTTAAAACTTGACATGATTGGGTCAAACATGCTACTAACCCATATCCTAGGCTAGCTTGGGTTTGCCGTAGCCCACATGTAGCTCACAAAAGCTAGTGCTATTATGCTTGTCATAGCCTACCCGAGTCTATCTTATGGGCTAGGGTTGGTATTGGCCTGATTGTTTAGATCTAATCCAGCTCAGCTCACTTGTGGTTTGGATTAGTTTGGGTTGCGGCCTATGACCATCTCACATGTTACACACACACACACACACACACACACACACACACATATATGAATTTTAAAATTAGAATTTTTTTTAAAATTCAAATTTTAAATTGTAATCAGTATTAATATAAATATAAAAAGATATATTAATAAATATATTTAATTCATGTTGATTAAAAAATATAGTTGTAGATGTAAATGCTTATTAAAAAATATAACAAAAGATTGTAAAATAAAATACATGCTATGGCAGGGCCAATATCATAATGTTACTCTATTTGGATTTGATCATCATAGTTATAAGTTTTTATTTTATCATTTTCGTATATTTTATTATTTATTTATGATGTTTGGAATTTATATTGAAGACTCAATCATGTATTCTACTAATCTTTTAAGCATGACATAATATTAATAATATTTGGTTGTATTGTAATTTTCATCTAATATAATAAATTATTTTATTTTTCAACCAATGCTCGAGGTAATTAGACGATATAATTTAGGATATAATGAATCAAATTTTGATGATGTATTATTTCATAGAATGAAAGTAAAATGAATGTTCAATTATATTGGATGAATAAACTGATAGTAATAAAAATATACTAATGCATTTCCTGCTGAATTTTTCAAGAGGAATCATATTATTGTAATTAATTAATGTTCCTTTTATGATTAAGACATGAGACAAATTATTTGAGTTACTTTATATTTAGGTGGAAGGAGTTGGTGAATGTAATATTATTCAAGTTATAATAGATAATATTCTAAATTATATAAAGAAAAGTATTAATAGTTTAATTTGAAATTTTCAATTATTTATGTAAATTATTATATTATAAATTATTTTTATATTCTATTAACTTAATTATATTATATTTAACTTAGATTTATACATTTAGATTGTTGGAATTCAAAAGGCTATATATGTATTAGACACCATGTACCATATATTATCTTGATTTATTATTAGAAGATATTGGAAAATTATCAAATATTAAAAAAATAATAGAGAGAGTTATATTTACGAGTGACTATATTTATAATATAGCTTGATTGCTCAATATGATGAGATAATTTTTTGAGCAAAAGAAATTGTTGAGGCCTACAAAGACTTGGTTTGTAATGATCCAATATAATTTGAGAAAAATATTTTCTAGTTTAGATTGGGATGAAAGTAAATGGGCAAAATAAAAAAGAAAAAAAAATAGACAATATAATTGTCATTCTTTATTTTTGGAATGCTGTAATATTTTGTATGAATGTGTCGAGCCACCTTGTACTTGTTCTTTGCATGTTGGATGGCGAAAATAGGCTTTCCGTGAGCTACATTTATGTGCTAATGAAAAAAAGCTAAGAAAAGTTTTAATGAGAGTGAAGATAAGTTTAAGAAAATTATATAAATCATTGATAGAAGGTGGAAGATTTTGCTTCATTAGCCTTTGTATTCATTTATTTGAACCTAGAGTTTTATTATGATACAAAATGATTAAGAATTAACCTAGATTCAAATATCTTTGAAAATATATGCAAATGAATATCAAGATTAGTAAAATAGAGAGGTGAACAAGATACAATTACATCATAATTGGACTTGTACTGCATTCTAATTATTATTTTGTTTTTAAATTAAAATATATGAAATATTCAATTGATAAATTTATTTATCTTAATTGCAGATGAATAGTGGGGTATATTTGAAAATATAGTACTTGAAATTTGTAAAAGTTTTCATTGTGGATTTTCAATGAAACATGTGTATCCGATTGTGAAATAAATTAGAATATCTTTGAGAATATAAGCTACTTGAACAATTACATGAATTGAATTTGTTTTTATAAAATTATTTAATGGAATATAATTATGAATTTTTTTTAGATTCAATGTAAAAGAAGAAATAACTTGTAAGATCAATGCTTGAATGATTTAATGTACATTAAATATAATTGAGTTTTGATGAAAAGATTCATTAAGCATCATACTATTGATTATATTTTTTTGAAAGATAGAGATTATAATAATAAATAATTGATGTGAAGGATAGAATATGTATATACTATAGAAGATGATTTGGTGTTTGAGGGTTATGATATGAGGTATCGTTGCAAGAGCTAGTGGAGCTTAAAATTTATACAAGAGCTAAAGCAAACTAAAGCAAGCTAAAGCAAAATTCTAAGAGCTAAAGCAAACTCAAGCAAAAAACTAATATCAATGTCAAGACTTATGCTCTAAATATATATATATTTTTGCTTCGATTGATGAAGATGAAAATGAAGGTACTTATAAGAGTAATAAGAAATAAATGATAATGATGGTAATTTTATGGATTTAGAGTTTGAGGAAGCCGAGAGTATTTATTTTATTTTTTTTTTAGAACTTTCAATTTTTGTTATGAATTATGGCAAAAAGTATTAATATTATTTCATTTTTATGTTTATGTGATATATTTGAAATTAAAACTTTGAATTTTGCATGTTGGATTATTAAAATTTTATTATTTTATTTTATAATTCTGAATGATTGCCGATGAGAAATATTAATTATGTTTAATCTTTATATTTGATATCATTAATTTAATTGTATTTTATTAATAGAAAAAAATTATATATAATATTTAGTAAAATATATAATTATATATATATATATATATATATCATGTAGTCTCCCTCACCAAAAATATGTGCTTTAATTATGGCTTACATCTTAGTGTATCTTGTATCTCAAATAATTATGCTCTGGTTTGAGTATAGACCTATTCAATCTATGGCAAAAGGACCAGTGGCTCGGGCCCAACCCATAAAAAGTTGATCCATGAATGATCTAACACAATTGGAACCGTGCTTAAATTTGGAATAGATGCAAGTCATCTTATATCATGACTTGGTTTGTTTTGGGCTAGGTTTCTGGCTCACGTGCTGCATTACATGATAAAATTTAATTCTATCTGGTACACTTAGATATATGAGGACTTATTAGAGATGTGATCAGAGAAATATTTATGTATATAATCGCTTTGTAGATGATTAATCGAGATATACAATGATATATGTTTTTCTTGATATATCATAATTTTTTTTTATTTTTTAATTTTTTATAAAATGATAAAAAATTCTATTAAAATATACAAAAAATAAAAAGTGAAAATGTATTAGAATATATATTAGACCAATTCGACACTTATTATATAAATTATAAAATTATATATCATATTTTTTGTGTCAACATATTTCAAAATAATATGGTTGCTAAAAAGAAAAATATATTTTTAATGGAGATGATTTTAATGCTCCTACTTAAAAAACAAGTTTTAAAATAATTTTGAAAAAAAATGATTAGAACAATTATAAATCTCATGAATTAAATATTATTTTCTATTATTTCTTAATATAATTCTTTTAGATCATATATCGTAGAGAAAATATTTAGTTTGTCTTATAAAATTTTTAGATACATTTGTATTTCCTTGATGGCTCTTCAAGACAAGAGAAGCTGAGTTCTAGGGCTTGAAAATGTATTTTTTTTCATACTTTAATATCATAGACTGATAGAATTTTACTGAATATAAATATTATTATTTTTTGATTATGATTTATTTTTTAACTAGTCTAGAAAGAGTGTGAATTTAGATATTGCATATGATCCATTGTTTTTTTTCCTTATAGTCTTGCCTTGATTATTAGTTATTAGAGAGAGTTATCCATTGGTTACATGTAAACATGTTAATATTTAGTATGATATTATCGTCATGTAAATATAATATCTATCAATAAATTTAGTTTATATCGAGTCAGGAAAGCGTGAGGTATCACACATGGGGGCATTTATTTTAGATCCAGGTGATATAATAGTTTATGAGTCTTCATCAATATAAATTCGTATTGAGTAGATAACTAGGAGAGTTGAATGTCCAGGACTTGGAGTTTATTCTCAGAGCATTAACTTTCTTAGACTAGAGATGAGCTTTTTGACAAGTGGGATGATCATGTAGTTGGTCTGATTTTGAATTTTTTATTACTCTTTAGAAGAGGTACAAGAGTTGTATCGAATACCTAACCTCATAAGTTTTATCATATTCTTATCTTTTATTATTATTATTATTTTTATTATTTTTCTTTATGATACTAGAGGTGTCAACCGGGCCGGGCTGGCCCGGACCGGCACGAGGCACGACATGATTTGGCCGTGCCTGGGCTGTCCCGACATGGGAATTTTCCATGCCCAGGCTCGTGCCGTGCCTGCCTCGGCACGGTTTCGTGGCTCGTGGCACGGCCTACCGGCACGAGACACCGAGACCTACCGCACCCCACCGCCAACGCCATACGGACCTGGAAAACACGTGGGCATAGGTCCGATTCTACTTCGACTGACCCACAGTCCCCCCGACCCGAATCTCCCCCAACGGTTAAAAAAAATAAAATTTGAATGTTAGCTGTTGGATTTCGCCTTCAATGGCTAGGGGACAGAATCTGACCTCCCTCATGATTCTGCCCCCTAAATATCAATAAAAAATTAAAAAAAAAACATAAAATTTACTTTTTAAAAAAAAAATTCTTTTCTTTAATCTATAAATCCCCCTCTCCTCTCTCTATAAATTTTATATTTTTCATAAATATTTATTCTTAAACTTTCAAATTTCTCTCAAACTCAAAGTTCTTACATTTTCTCTCTGGGGAGTCGGGATTTTGTCATTCGGTTAGGTTTTTCGGGATTCACAAGTCACAACTCGGGTTTGGAAGTTTGAATTGGACTGTGGTGCATTGTGCACGTGATCTATCTCATTGCTGTTTTACGGTTATTTTAATTTTTGTTTAGTATTGAACTATAACTTTTAATTTTAAAATTATAATTTAAAAAAATTAAGTATTTTTGTTTACTCTCTCTCTTATTGGTCTCTCTCTAATTTGAATATCTAAAATCTATCATCTAGGCTTTATCTTCTGTTTAACAAAAATCTAAAAAAATGACTAATACTAATGAAACATATTTAAATTTAGAAAATGAAAATCTTACACAAAGGTCTGAGGCTGCTGAAACTTTCGTTTTTTTAGTCGTCTCAACTTAAATATCTAAAAAATAAAAACTTAGGAGAACTTTTGTAGTTTGGACTCATTTTAATATAATAAAACAAAAAAAATATTAGAAGTATGAAAAAAGAAATGACACAATATAAATATTGTATGAGAAATTTAACATGTTAGAGTTTATTTTGGACTGGGCACTTTGAAAGACATGTTGAATTATGCATCAACAAATATGACGCATTAGATCCTAAGTAAACTCAACGTAGCACTGCATTTTTTGAGACAAGATTGAGTTTAGTCTCAAAGTTTACTCACTTCATATATCGCAGCGAGTTTGGCAGGGAAGACATGACCAAACTTATCACATTAATGAGTATTCTGATCAGATTTTCGGAAGATCCAAGGGTAGTGAGCATTATGCAGACATATTATCAGTCTGCTTATCGTAGGATTCCATGTCCACATCTAGGAATGACAAACTAAAATTTTATAAGTTTGAAAAATAAAAAATAATTAATGAATTTATGACATATAATAGAGTGGTGTTCGTGATGTTTGATATTTGCACCGTCAGAAAATGTGATATAAAATTTTTAATTCTATGTTTCATGAGCGAACAAAGTACATTGCGTGAATTAATTTTTATTAAATTAGATGATTTAGGATGTGATCATTACTATAATATACATTCAGACAACATAATAGTCATTGTATATTTGCATGAAAGTCTTGAAGCTATCTAAACTTATTTTTTTTTAAATTGAATGTTTTGGACTTGTATGTATCAATTTGATGAGGGTGTTGTGACTTTCTTATTATTTATTTTTTTGGGTTTTCATATTTTTGATAGGAGTACTCAACTTATGAGTTGCTCAAATCATTTTTTATCAATTATTAAGATAATATAATGTAAGAGGTATTAAAGGGTCATGCCACGATGACAATTCATTTTTTATGCCCATCTAGGGCATCGTGCCATGCTTGGCATGCCATTGTTTTTTGCATGGGATGTGCTGTATTGGTATGACTCAAAAAATGGGAAGCCTCGCACGATTCATTTGCTCACTACCTACATAGGTCATGTCGAGTTATACCATGGTCAAGTCAGGCTAGCATGGGTTAGGTTCAAGTTACCCTAATTTGTGTAGCCGTTTCGAAATCGGCTTGCATAGGCCAACATGAGGCTTTTCTATGCATGACTCTGAAATGAGTTGTGTTGTGATAGATATGACATTTTTGTGTTGTACCTTATGTCATGCTAATGCCACTCAGTCCAATTAATATTTATAACTCATATTTCTATAATTGTGATTGAAGTTTTAAGTCATGACTTGAACTATGAAGTCGCTACTTGAACATTTTCATAATTTGTATTTTGTGGCTGTGATTGGAAGGTTATGTATTCAGTGTTATGACCTGAACTGTGAAGTCACAACTCGGATGAAATTGTGATTCTATTCATGTTGTATCTTGAACGAAATGAAAATTATGTATTTGGTGATACAACTTGAACCGTGAAGTTACAACCCAAATGAAGTTGTGATTATGTTGGTATCGTAACTTGAATGAAGTTAAGACTTGAACGAAACTATCATATGTGATTGGATGTTGTATTTGTATTGTGAAAGCGCAACGTAAATTGAAATTGTAATGTGTCTCGATGTCATGATCTTATTTTATGGTGTCACAATATGAATAACACTGTGACTATATTCTTTGGTATTGCAAAACTATTTGTCACAATATGTTTTATGTGTTATGATTGATCGACTTAAGGATTCAAGCTATGACTATGTCCTTTTGTGAAATGATATGAATGAAATGTGACATGATATTTGATGTTGTCACTTAAGTCTTAAGATCAAAAGACGTTTTTTTTTCCTATTTAAGCATTTAGTAAATGTAATTGAAAGACTATATGATTAGTAACAATGCTATGTAGTGTAAAAATCTTAATTTTATAATGAAAGTTTTTCTTTTATCTCTACTTAATTCTTTTATCTGTATGTGTGATCTATGAGAGTTTTCTAATCCACCATCTTATCAAGGTCTTGAATCACCATCTCTCAGACTCTCGGGATTCTATATTTGATATTAAGGTATATTTGATATTAAGCATAATTTTATACCTAGTATCCACGGAGGTCAGTGACTTTTTTACATTTGATGTTAGAGATAATGATATTATCATGCCTAGTTTATATCACTTTGCATTTGGTTTCAACGGCTGATTGATGTCTATTCTATTACTTTATATTTGGTATTAGAGATAAGGATGTCGCATGATTCTATCACTTTATATTAGAGCTAAGTATAAGTTTATCATTTGGTATAAAAATTTAAGATTATCAAGCCTAGTTTGAATGCGGAATTGAGAATGGTAAATGCGGCGATATTAAGGGTTGAGATCAATGAGTTTTTAGGGAATGATTAAAAATTCTAGATTTTAAAAATAAAAAATCTGTAGATTGATAGAGATTAATGGTCAGCCATTGAAGATCTAAAACCGATTATAACTAATGAAAAATTAGAGACAATATCAATTGAGGTTGTCGACTAGGATAATTTGGATTAAAAAATATGAGACTTGATTTGATTGTGCTTGACAGATGAGGTTTTGGTGATTATTTGTGGTGAGAGAATGACAAAGGATTTATGGAAAAAACTTGATTTTGTCTCTAGTTTTTCATATCTATATGATTAATTTGTGAAGGATATCGATTTGTTTTTTTCATATCTATATGATTTTCACATACTAATCAATCAACTCTCACATATTGATTTTGAGATAAGTGATGATGACAAAATTATTATGCTCTATTCACAATCGGATATATTAGATGACTTGATTATCGTCATTGATAGTGGTACAATAGGAGTATTCTATAAGGAAGTAATTTCAATCTTATCGTCAGAGGATATGAGGAGGCAGACTATAAGAAATCACCAAATAGATATTTTGTTTGTGTAGGGAAGGATTGAAGAGATTTGAATCGTGTGAAAACTCAAAAGGAAGAGGAAGAATGAAGATTGTGGATAACCTAGAAAGCAAGTGTTGGAAAAGTGATAAAATTAGATGTTTCTAGAGTAAATGTTTAAACTAGCCAACTCAAGTAAGAGCTAACTTAGTAGATAAGTTGTTATCTAAGAGTGATGTTAATTTTGCACATGTTTGTGTTGCTCATGTTGTTGATGGTATCTCATACATTGACACATACATGTCACATCACATGACTTTTCATTGGAAATGATTTAGCTAGTATGAGTTATATGATATATGAAATGTAAAAATACAAAATAATTCAATGATAAATATAGTTGGTCATGGGAAGGTGTAGATGAAGATGCATGATTGGTTTGTTAATTTTTTTTCTGAGGGTAATGTGTATTATATAGATTGACGTAGAAATCTAATATTTGTGAGTATGATGATAGATGATCAGGTGATTTTGTTGTGACGACAAGTTTTGCAAGATAACATGAGGAGTGATGTTGAGTGCTCGAAGAATGTGCAATACATTGTACAAGCTGTTGGTAAGCACTCTTAAGACTTTGGGCAATGAGTCCTTTTTTTGTGAGAAGAATGAAAGCATGAAGAAAAAGGAAAGCAAGAAGAGAAAACTATCCATGAAGAAGAAAGCTACTACAATATTATAGTCACGGTATGGAAATAAAGTGGTATGACAAGGTCTAGAGTCGTGACATTGAAACAAGGTGTTGCAACAAAGTCTAGAGCTGCAGTATGGTAAAATGGTGTTTTGATAGTTGGAGTAGCGATGTGAAAACTTAGAGTTATGATGTGGAAACATAGTGTCACGAGATGAAACTATGTTGTGGTATTAGAAGTTAGGGCACATCAATGAGAATAGTCTTGTGGATATAACCTTGAAGAGAATGATGTAAGGAGCAGAGTTTTCAAAGGCAATTTTGAAGTGCGCCATGATGCGTGCCTCAGGGCGAGGCGCCGACAAAATGCCTTGAGGCGTTTCTTAAGAAAACATAACTGCTCGATGGGAAAAAAACCAGTAGAACATCAGAAACTAACTTGGGCAGGGTGGTTTTGCTCACCAGATGATTGCGATTTGACGACAAACACAAACAAAATTGATGTCCCAGGAGTGGAGTTGTGGTCCATCTCGGAACCAGTCTTGACATCTCCGATTTTATTAAACGAGAAGTCTCAACAACCATAACCACGTCTATATGGTAGCGGGCTCACCGTAGGAACATGGCTGCCACGCGAGTGAAGCAAACGACACGACAAAGATATTTAAGTAATTAGTAATAAAATAATACTTACAACCCACTGATTCAAAAGAGATTTTAGTTTTCACGGCTACTAAACAAAGTTGAAGAATTTTTGTTTAAATAATAAATTGATAAAAACATGCCAAAATTATTGAGAAAATTATATTTGGAGGCCAAAACAAAAATATGTAATGACATTTTAATTTTTATTAAAATAATACATCAATATATAAAATTTGTCCTTGCATTAAAACAAATTTATGATCAATTTCATGTTTTAAATTTTTTTTAATTAAAAGTTATATATATATATATATATATATATAAGGCACAACACTTGATTGAGAGAATGAAGTCTACAAAGGAAACAAAATGTTGATTTGATTTTGGTAGAGGAGATTGATTCGGATGATGAGTGGATTGTGGAGAAAAAAGATCTCCTCCTCCCCCTTGATCTTTGTTGGCTTCAGGATGATGAGTTATTCACTGTTGATGCTATTAGAGTTATGTCATCCAACTCCCAACATACTCAAGCATCATCGGATCAGATGATTTCTTTACATTCCTACAAAAGGAAACATAATGAAACACCAAATACTCAAAAATTGAAGTCATAAATTTGATTAAATTTAATAATAAACTTATAATATTTATACCTAATTAATAATTTATGTTAAGTACAAGTGGAGGCAAAGGCAAAGAGAAGGAGTTCAATTTGACACCAATTGACGAAAATGAAGATTTACATGAAATGAGAATACATGATAGTGAACATTTTCTTACTTTTGATATATTAGATGAGGATGATGATGCCCTTGGAGAGGAGGATTTAAATTGAAATAATTTACTCTAGTATCCTTATTTCATGACTTGGTTATGTTTTTTTATTAAAGTTTGAAACTATTTGTATAGTTGAATCTATTTTTTATTTTATGACATTGTTATGGTTTTCTGTGAAAGTAATGAACTAGTACGCTCCTTTTTTAATAATTGTAAAAAATTATTTTCATGTTTTTATTTATGCTATTTTATTTTATATTTTTTAAAATATTAATTAATTATATATTATGAGCCTCAAAAAGCTTACGCCTCAAAGCCTCGAGGCTTACGCTTCGCCTCATGAATACAAAAACACATTGTTTTACACGTTCGCCTTTTAAAACTTTGGTAAGGAGTATTAGATTATTCATAGGGGTTTGATTTTGGTGAGAATTGTTTGTATAAAAAGTAAAAATGGGCAAAATTCAAATCAACAGCCACTAGGCTGATGATAATATTTGATTCAAAATAATTTGTTCTGAGGAATACTAAATGCATTATTTGGGAGATCTAGATTTAATATTTTGTTTGTTGATTTTTTCAAATATACATGAGTTTTATTTATTCAGAAGAAAAATAAAATGTTGGAAAAATTCATGGAATTCAATGTGTTGATGGAAACCAATTCAACAAGAAGATCAAAGTTCTATGAATTGATATTTGCACAGAATATCTTCTAATTGGTTAGTTATGTGCCGAGGAAGGAAATGTTAGGCGGAACACAATTAGGATGATTCCACAATGGAATGATGTATTCGAAAGACTAAACAAAATTTTGATGGAAAAGGCAAGATGAATGAGGAGCTAGGTAGACTTGAAATTGGAGTTATAGGTAGAAGCAATTGCCACACCATGCTACCTGAAGATTTTTACTCCCACATTGTCAGTGAAGGATCAAACATCATTCGAGGTGTTTCATGGGAAGAAGTCGATGATAAAAGATCTTTGGATCTTTGGGTGTGATGCACACACCCACTTGTTGAAGGATTGAAAAGTTGGCTAGATTTCAAATTAGTCAAGTATCAAAGGCTATAAATTTCGGGATCTAGAAATGATAACATTTATTTATAGTATGAAAGTAGTATTCAATGAGTGCAAAGAGTCTCGAGGGGTCATGACATGGATGTTATTATTGAAGAAGTTGAGTCCCAATTTGGAAATATTGAATTATGACATCTTTTTGTTGTGACATTACAAATAGAGTCACGATTCTATCAAATTGATAGCATATATTCTTTTGATGAAGAGACAAAGCAAATAGAGATTGAAGACTCTTTTAAGGATGATGTAATTGAGATAAGATATGCATTAAAGTGGTCTCCACTTAAGTTGAAAACTTTCTTGTAATGTATGTTGATGGCATGTAGTATGTTCTTCATGACATACGAGATGAGCTGAGCATTGTGATGGAGGAAATAACCTCTAAGAAATCAATTCAGTGGGAGCATTTTAAGAAGTGGAATTTTAGCCATTGAATGAGAGAAAAATTTGGGAGCCCTGTGAAGTTGCTTAAGAATCAGAAAAAAAATCCAAAGATAGTGGGTGTTGGAAATCCAAAGTAGTGGGAGCATTCCAAGGAATAAGAACTGCCATCATTGTAGGAGAGCAATATTTGGGAGCCCGGTGAAGTTGTCCTCAAATCAGGAAAAAATGTTAAAACAATGGGTGTCGGGAGTCCAAACACAAAGGGTACAAGAATGTTTCATTGGTGAATAATAAATACCAGGAGGAAAAAAAAATAAAGTATATGTCTAATGAGAATATGTTAAGATTGACTTATACTTGTAAGGTTGTACTAGAGTTCGAAATCATGATCAGAATTATGAAGTCACGACCTAAATGAAGTCACGACCTGAATGAAGTCACAATCTGAGCAATTTGTGTATAAAACTAATGGCCGAGGGAAAAAAGGGAACTCAAAGGATGTAATGATATTCATGGAGGCTTGAATGGTTTGGGTATAATTGATTATT
The DNA here is from genome assembly GCA_029783825.1 of Sapria himalayana. Taxonomy (NCBI): domain Eukaryota; kingdom Viridiplantae; phylum Streptophyta; class Magnoliopsida; order Malpighiales; family Rafflesiaceae; genus Sapria; species Sapria himalayana. Next base: position 9,231,463 of record JAREIK010001563.1, on the reverse strand, counting down.
GGTGAATCGTACGACAAATCTAAAGATGCTAATGAGAGCAGTGAGGAGGTGTTATCCTTGAGGGATGAATTTCAAGATGGGATACAAAAATTCTCTAATTCTTATCTTGAAGATGCTAAACCAAAGAAATTATATTTTAAAATATATGGTGATTGCTATGCAAGTGGACATAGATAAATTATAAAGGGATTTTTTGATTTGTAAGAGAATAATAGATGTGGACATGATTGGTTAAATGTCCTCACCACATGTGAATGTCTTGAAGCTGAAAGGGTTTAGAGGTACTCTAGTGATAAAAAAGAATGACACCTTTAGGGAATGAACTAATATTGTTGATTGACAGGTATTATGAGCGATGCAACCAAGATCAATACTACTCTTAAATTTTTGGTGGGTGTTGTACTTTTTTG